>QJOA01000198.1:0-101327 GCA_004155915.1 Monosporascus sp. CRB-9-2 | reverse complement strand
AATAATAATAATAATAATAATAATAATAATAATAATAATAATAATAATAATAATAATAATAATAATAATAATAATAATAATAATAATAATAATAATAATAGGCTAATATTTTTCAAACAGATTATTTGCTTTAGTTTAAATTAATATAATTTTAACCTTTCTTTTTAATTTTTTTAATAATGTTTTTAATAACGTTATTTTATTAATGTTAATTAATAACGGTATTAAGAATAACAATGCTTTTTTAATGGTAAAATATTTAAAATTTAATAATAAGGTATATTTTTAACTTATTAATAATTATTATATAATAACGTCGTTTAAATTCCTTTTTTCATTCTGTTAGAAAAATTTTTAAACGTTATAAATTAGTTTTTAAATTATTAAAATAAAACGATTTATATTCTTTGCGAATAATTACAAACGATAGCGAATTATTTAGTATATTAAAATGGAGCAGGGTGTAGGGTCGGATATATGGCCTGATTAATCGAATAGTTAGCACCCTTTATATATTTTTAGCGGTTCTTTTTGCCGGGCGCAACCCCGAAAACATCGTTATTCATCGTTTATAGTTTTGCTTTTTGGACTGGTCTTAACACCAGAATACAGTTGCGTTACCTTTATTATTTTTTAAACCCTGGGCTTATTCGTAATACGTTTTTCGATTATGCACTAATTAGGACCGATTCTCGCCGTTCCAATTTATCTGGCTGCCAAAAAGAGGAAACTAGCTTTAGTTAGCTGCCGAGGTAACTTTTAATCTCCGATTGTAAGACGGAAAGAATAAGGTCTTGATTAAAAGCGTAATTACGATTACAATTACGACTATAATTACGATTACGATTATGCAAACCTGATAACGATCTATAATAAACGACCGATAACTACGATAATAACGTAACGTTTTTCCGATCAGTAAAAGAATTATTGGATTATTTAAATACCATGTTTTACCTAAAGATACAGCTTTATTCGGAAAACGGCAAAAAAGTATAAACGTAAATAACAACCGGTATCGGAACTTGGCCTAATTACCTAAGTTTTAAACCGATTATGCAATTTAAAATATTATACGTATTAATAAAAAAATATATAACAAAATAAATTATAAAATTTGATTAATAAAGGCTAAAAAAATTAAAATTACGTCGTTAATAACGTAATTATTAAAATTTAAATTAATTAAAATAAATAAAGTAACGATAAAATTAACGATATAAATAAAATAACGAATACGAATAAAAAAAAATTTATAAAATTTTTATTTTATATACGAAAGGAAAATACCGAAAAAAATAACGTTTTTTAATATAATATAAAAATTAAGAAAAGGACGTTACGTAATATATTTTAAACTTTTTTAACATTAATCGGGTAATATTTTATTTAATTATTATTAAACGGTATTATTTAAAATTTTTTTAATTAAGCTTAAATATTATTTTATTTAAATTAATAATAAAAATATTGATTAACAAATTAAAAAAGGTACGATTAAATAATTAACGTCGTAATATTAATTAAAATAAAATTATTGAAATGATTAATAAAAGAAAAAAGTTATTTATTTTCTAAATTGGATAAAAAAATATATATATATTTAAAATAATGGTTACGGACAATTATTTACTCTATACCTAAATATATTTCCGTTAAAATAATATTTTACAATTTAAATAATTTAAAAATTAACAATATTAATTAATTTAAAATAAATTTTAACAAATTTTTTAAAAACTTATCGAAACTTTTTAAAATTATTGTTTAAATTTAATTCTAATACGGATTATTTTTAATACCAAATTTCCTTAATTTTATAAAAAATTAAAATTTCGATTAAAATATAACCGTCTAATACCGATTAATAAAAAACTTTTACGATAATAAACTTAATAAAATTAAACCCCGGAATAATAATAATACGATCGGATTTCTAAAATTTGTTAAAAATTTAAGTACATAAATAATTCTTAAAATTATTATTAAAATACCGAAAAAATAAAAGATTTTATAAAAGCATAAATCTTTAAAGTTATTTATAAAGCTTATAATATTTATACCGCTCGTTATACTTTTCGAACAAACCGATTAACCCGAATACGGTTTCTTTATATTTATTATAGATAAGTTTTCGTTTTTTATAATTTTTTTAAATCCGTTAACCTATCCGAACTTTCGTTTTTTAAGTATTAAAATTACCGATTAAGTTAAAAAAATTATTAAATTATATAAAAAATATAAGTTTATAAAATTTAAAATATTTACCGAATTTTTATTTTAGATTAATAATATTAATATAAAGGACCGAATTAAAATAGTTATTAATAGAATAATTAAATAAAACGATATAATTAAAATTGTTTTAAAAACTTTTAAATTATAAAATTTAAAATAAATTCAGATTATTAAAAATAAATTAAAAACTTTAACTAAATAAGCTTAACGGAATAACCTTAATCAAATTTACGATTATTGCTTAAAAGCTACCGCTAAAATAAAAGACGTTTTGGAAAAAGTTAAGCAAAAAAAGCAGCCAGTTAATAAAAACAAATATACCGAAAACTTATTAAAAAGGTTATTAACCGGCTATTTCGAAAAGATTATTAATAACTTAAATATATAACCTAAAAACTTATAGGCAACAATTTACGATAATATTTCTATATTAATTAAAAACTGGGTTATAAATAAAACTGCATTTTTTAAATATAAAGGACGTAAATAATAATACGGAAAAGTCCGTTTTGATATCGAATAAAAAAATAAGGATCGGCTTTATTCGGCTCAGTAGCCAAGATAATAACGACAAAAATGTTCCCGTTTACGATAGTTATTATCGAGCCGAATTAATTAAATATCGAAAATTACGAACGCGTTATAAAAATTAAAGGTTGACCAAATTTAATAAATTTAAAATTTCGAAGCTTTTAAAAAAAAGATAAAAAGCCGAAAAACCGTCCGGATATTATAATATTACGTTCCGCCAGGACAGGAAACATTTTGAATATATAATTATAATACCAACCCGACGATTAATAGAATTAATTTCCAGCCGGATAAATTTAGTTAATTAAGTTCTTACCGTAAACGAAATAAATATCAAAATTAAAAAAGTTATTAAAACGGTTATCAAAATCGTAATAAACGCTTTAATAATTTTAATTAAAGTATTTATTAATTTTGTTAAAAGTTTAAATATAATATACAAAAATGCTACTTATTTATTAATATAAAAACCATAAAACTAATTTTACTTGCCGATAACGGTTATATTATTTTCTTTAAAACTTTAAATAATAAAGTTATTTTAGGTATAATTTAATTCTTTAAATTTTAAAAAGTTAGGTAATTAAATAACAAATTTTAATTTAAAAAAAAGATATAATATTTTAATCGGCGAGATAATATTTTGCGGAGCGTTAATAATTAATTAATTAACCTTAACCCGGATATTATTAATTCAATTAAATTTTAAAAAGATATTATAATTTTATAACTAAATTAATAAAAATTCGATATTAATTAAATTAAGGTAACCGAAATTAATATAATTTATTTCGTTAATTATAAAAAAACCCGTTTTATAAAAAAATACCTTTACGTAAATAATTATAAAGTAACCTTATTAAAAATAAAGATATTTATTATTTAAAAAAAATTTAAGTTTTAAAGATCGATAATTCTAATTAATTAATGGTATTTATTAACTTTATAATAATTAAGTAATTTAAAAATAAAGAAAATAACTTTAAAGGTATAAAAAGAAATAAAATTATATACGAAATTAACGATAATAATTTAATATTTAAAAAACCTTTATTTTATAATATAAAAGTTAACGTTTAAATAAATAATATTACGGCCGTTATATGCAACAGAACGCTGGTTTATTGGTAAGCTATAGACAAAGATTTCAAGGTGAAAAAAGGAAGGAAAAAGGAAGAGAATAACTATTTGTACGGCAGATCTAAATAGGCCAAGGGCTGCGCTGCCATCAGCTGTACAAAAGTGGAGTCTGACGTGCCCCAGCTACCAGTGCCGTCATATTACCCCTTTTAAAAACTTACATACGAGCGGAAAGAAAGTATTTAAGTTAGGAGTTAGTTAGTTATTTAACCGACCGGTTATACCGTTTCTTCCTTATTACCTTTACTTCCAACATTTTGTTATTATTTTATTAAAACTTCCAAGTTACTAAGTTTATTATTTTTTAAAGCCGGGCGCGTATGGTTAAAAACGCGGCAATTAACGGAATAATATAGCCGGGCGCGAATAATCGTAAACGCGGCGTATTAAATCGTGGCCGGGCGCGCGTAATAAAGGTTACGGCCGTTTGTCGGGGTCGGGGATTTTAATGCCTCCGTAAATAGGCGCAAATCTTTTTAATCTTTTTGTTTTCGGCATATCGCCATCTACCGGTCGATCGAGTCTAGGTTTTGGGGTTTGGTATTTTAATACCTCCGTAAGCAAATTTTCGGGTCAGGTCCGGATATATATCGTTTTTTGTACATTCGAACCTTTTTAGTAGGCAAATCTTTATGCCCGCCAGGTCTGATCTTGTACGTTATTTTATGTCGTTATGCCTCGACGGTAGGGTACTTTATTTATTAATCGTTAAGTTAACGAAATAATTTTTATTAATCGCCCGGTTTAATAATACTGTATTTATTAATTATTCGGTTTAATGAAAATAATAATTTTAAAATAATATTACGGCCGTTATATATAACAAAACGCTGGTTTATTAACAAGCTATAAATAAAGATTTCAAGGTAAAAAAAGAAAGAAAAAAGGAAAAGAATAGTTACTTATACGGCAGATCTAAATAGGCTAAGGGTTACGCTGCCATCAGCTGTACAAAAGTGGGGTCTGACGTGCCTCAGCTGCCAGTACCGTCACAAATAATATCCTTTAAATAAATATTAATACTTTTTAAATAAATAATATTACCCAAACGAATAATACCTTTACTTATAAAGATTTAATCGATAAGTATATAATTAAATTTTAAGAAAAGAAAATCCAAAAAACTTTAAAGGGAAATTTAAAATTATTTAATCCGAATTAATTAAAATTTGTTTAAATTTCGGAAAAGCTTTTAAGAATTTTATAATTATTAAAACTTTAAAGATATTTAATTATAAAAATATAGAAATAATTAAAATAACCGAAGTTAAAATACAAAAATTAAAAGCTTTAAAAAAATTTTTTTTTTTAAAATCTTTATTATAAATATCGGTTATAAAACAAAAAGTTAAAAAAAAGCCAGAATTTTATTAATTTAGCAGTATAGTCCAGCTAAATATATTATTCCGTTATTTAAACTATCAATTAAAGTAAGCTATAAAAGCGGCAAAAATCTAATTAATAAAATTATCGATACTGGAATTAAATTTAACGTTATTATTACGTTATACGTTAAGCGATATAAACTAATTATGTAACAAATACGCGTATCGTTTATAAGCTTTAATTTTTAAAAAAGAATTCCGTTCGAAGGTATTATTAAAATATCCGTTTAGCTAGCTAGTCGATTAATTATTATTTTTTTATTTGTCGTTAATAATTATTATATTATGTAACTATTAATATTAGAACTTAACTTTATAATTAAATCGAAAATAACGTTAAATATAAATCCGGACGTAATAAAAAAACCCCTAAAATTTGGCCCGTTAAAAATTATTATCCTTTTAATCCTTACCGGAAAGATTACGTATTATATCCGTATTAATAAAAAACCTAAAAGAAAGCAGCCGGTAAAATAATAAACCGTTTTATTAGCGAAAGCAAGTTTATAAACGAAAATAAAAACGAATACGTTATAAACCCTTACGTTTTCTCGATTAATAATATATATATTAATTAAAACCTTAAAATAATTTAAAAAATTATAAATAATAAGCTAAAACCCGGAAATATTATTTTAAGCCAATTTAACGATAAAGAATTTATATATACCTTATATAAAATATTATAAAATAAAATATAATAAAAAAATTAATAGTAATCGAATTATATAAATTAATACCATATATAAGCCGAAATAAAAAAAAGTAATTTTAATCGATAATATGCTACCAAACGAATTAATATTATCCGGAAACCCGGATTAAAAATGAAAGAATTTAAAAAAACTTAAAAAGTTATTAATTAAAATAAAATAAAATTTAATAAACCTGGTATACCATTAATTATTTTATTTTTTAAGTTTATTACCATATTTTAAAATATCTGACTTATTAAGAAAAAAGTTAAGGCTATTTTTAATTAACTTAATAACAAGTTTAACCGTATTAAAAAGGCCTTATTTAAAAAAGTATTTTTTCGTAAAAAGGTTACTTTAACCTAAAATTGGTAACATTATAGCAAAATTAAATCGAACATTGTATTAAATTATAAGATCCGGATAATCCTTTATAAAACATAATAAATTAAAGGTATGATATATTTATTAACTTTAAAAATAAATTAATTAATATATTACAAATACGTATTTAACAAAAAATATTTAAATAATTTTACGCTGTATATAAAGATGCTTAATTTCTTATCGAAAAAAAAGATAATAACTTATAATTAATTAATTTTATAAACAAACTAAATATTATTACCTTATATAATACCTTTATGCAATAAAATTACGACGAATTTTCCGTAAATTTTGTTATATATTTATTAATTATTTTAATAAATTTTCTTTCCGGTTATAATTAGATTATATTAATCTTTATTAATAAAATTCTTATTATTTTCGCGATATTTTCAAAACTTTTTAAATATATTAATATATTTATAAAATTTATCAATTTTATGGCTTATTTTTATTGCGTAATAAAGAAATCTTTTAACGATTTAATACCCGATATTATCCGGTTATTTGTCGACGACGTCGGTATTAAAGGCGTAAAGATAAAATATAATAACGAAAAAATCTTTCCCGGGATTCGGCAATTTGTATATAAATATATCGTTAACATAAACAAAACCTTCATTAACTGTAAGCTTATTAATATATCGATTAATATAAAAAAATCTTAATAATATTAAAAAATAACCGTTATAATAGAATTTCTTTACGAAACGAATAAACGGTAACCGGATATAACCAAAGTAAAAAAAATCCTGGAAATCCAGTTATATAAAAACGTTTCGAAAATTAAAGCTTTTTTAGGTATTATTATTTATTACCGAATTTTTGTTATATATTTTGCCATTAAAACCGAACCTTTTATACGTTTATATCGGAAAAAGTAACCTTTTATTTAAAGATTTAATTAAAACAGTATTATAAGAAATATAAAAAAAAATTATTATTATTCGGACTTTAATTAATTTGGATTATAATTTTATTATAAGTAAAATTATTATAAAAATAAACGTAAATAAAAATGGTTTTAAAAATATTTTTAATTAAATAATTAATAATATCGAATATTCGGTACGTTTTAAAAATAATACTTAAAAAAATGTTAAATTAAATTATAATATTAATAAACCAAAATATTGAATTATTTTTAAAATTTTAAAAAGATTCCGAAATTATATTTACGGAATCCGATTTATATTAAAAATTAATATTAAAGTATTAATAATTTAAAATAATAATTTTTTAAGTTTTTTACCTAAAATTATATTTACCCGTTAGGTTGCTTAAATAAAAATATTCGATTTTAAAATCAAATATATCCTTAATAAAAAGAATTTAGTTATTAATAATTTATTCCGAAAACCGTTTAAAACTTTTAACGTATTAAACGATTAATAAAAAAGAAAAATTAATAATTTTATTAATATTTAACTGAACGTTATTCGGTTTAACTTTATTTTAACCGGTATAACCTTAATTCTTACTAAAACGGATAAATAAAAACCTTTTATTAGGAATTAATTTAAAAAGTTACAAAAATACGTTAAATTCTTTATAATATTAAACCTTTTAAATCGGTTATATAAAGTTTTAATAATAAAAAACCGCTTTTAAAACCGAGACGTTAAATTATTTTATTTAAAACGGTATTTTATAACGTTAGGTAAATAAGTAATACGGCAACCGTAAAATTATTAATATTAAACGAAAGCAATTTATAATAATTAAATAATATTATAAAAATTATAATTATAAAAACGAAATTTAACCTATCGTTATATAACAGCTTTTTATTACTAGCGAAAAATGTTTAATTATGTTCGGAAAATAATATAAATATATGTAAAATGTTAGAAGGTAGCTGATCGACGGTTTGAAAAAAGCCACGGTTTTTCGTAGCCTATTAATATAGTTATTATTTAAGTAATCGATATTTAATTTATACCTAATAATAACGGTTATAAAGCTACGGTCGAAATAAGATATAAATTATCTAACTATTTAAAAACTAAAGCCCTATATTTTATTACGTTAGTAGCAATTAAAAAGTTTTTAAATAAATATATTCTTTATTAATACGGTATTTTAATCAAGATCAAAATAAATAATAATTTTAAAAATAAAGGCGAAATAATTAAAGCCTATAATATATTCGGAATTTAACGAAAGATCGGAACTATATATACTGCCTGGTAATAAGGCCTAATTAAAAAAAGATACGTCCCGATCGCTAAAAGTTTAATAAAAGCAACAAATAATATCGGCAAAAAATAGGTTAAGTTTTTGCTTAAAATAATCTTCGCCGACAATACCATTATAAAAAGTTACGGCCTAAACCCGTATAAATTGTTATACGGATAAAAAGCGCTTTTACCGATTAAAATAATTTTATCGATATAGAAAATTATAATATAAAATCTTAATATTCCGAAAAGAAATTTAATTACTTAAAAAATTTAATTTTTAAAAAGAAAAGTTAAAGACGTAATTAAGGTTACCAAAGTTATTATTAATTAACGTCGTAAGGTTATTAAACTTGTAAATTAAAAAAACGGAAATAAAATAAAAAATAAATTTTTAAAAATAAACGACCTAATATTTTATACGATACGTTTTAATATATAAATATATCCAAAAATATAAAGCTTAAATATTATTAAATTAGGCCATATTTAATTAATAATATTATTAATTTAAGTATTTATTATTTAAAAAGAATTAATAGAATAAAGTTATAAACATTTTCTGTATTAATAAATTAAAATAATTTATAAAAAACGAAAAAGAATATTAAAAGTTAATTAATTTATAAAAGAGCGATTAAACGTAATTATTTATTGATTAATTTGAAAATAAAATATTAAATACCTTTAATATTATTAATATCGAATTATTAAAAAATTAATAATTTAAAGTTTTAAAACTTATAAAAATAAATATTAAAATATAAATACCTAATAATTAATTTAAAGGTTATATAATTATAAACGATAATAATATACCGAAAACGAACGAATTAAAAAAAGGGAAGAAATTAACGTAATTAATTATAAAAATTAAAATATAAAAGCTTTATTACGCCTTATTATTATCCTTCTTATTATTATTTTATACGATATTTATTATACGTTATTTATAATTAATACGCTTAATTATATTTGCTCGGTATTAAGAATCCGAAATATATTTTTTAGTTTTATTTTAAAGTTAATTTTTATCGAATATTTTTATAATCGGGTAAATATCGTTACGAATATTTTTTTTAATTATAATAACCGTTTATAATTTGCCTTAAAATTTTTAAACCGATTATTCCGGAAGGTATAATTATACCCTTCGATAAATCCGACGTAATTATTATAAAATCTTTCCTTAAATTCTGGAATCGATTAATATTTAAAAAATAAATATATACCATATTAATTATGTTATTTTAATATTCGATATCGTTGTTTACATAATTCGTTTAAAATAATATTAAATATCTTAAAAATTTAAATAAATAAGTTAATAATATATTAAAGGTTTTTGGTAAGTTATAATATAAAAAGATCCGTAATTCCGGCCCGAGACATTCTAATAAATATAAAATAAAACGGTAACTTTTTACTTTCGTTTTAAAGCATAATAATTATATTAAATTAAGTATTTACGGCTGCCTAAAAATTTTTGTCTTCGATTTGTTATCGTATATACCGACCGGTAACTAAATCGCCGATCAAACTAATAAATATAATTTCGAATATTTTGTATTAATTAATAAAAATTTATTAAAAATGTTATAAGGGATAAAAAATATTTCTTTTAATATATTTAAACGTTACGTAATATATAATATTTTAATTATTTTAAAATTAAGTTAATTCCCGTTAACGCTTAAATTAAAAATTAAGAAACCTAATATTTTAATATTTAAAAATGGCCCAGAAACCCGATTAATAATACGTGAACGTGTTAAAATAATCGAAACCGTTAATAAAAATCCCGAAATAATATTATAAAGTTAAGATATTTTAAAAAATAAAGGAATTACCGATATTAATCGGCGGCTATCGGTTATCTGCTTAATAATACCTAAAATTAAATTAGGTATTAAACTTTTTATTATTTCGATTAACGGTAATATATATTAAAAAGGTTAAAATTTAAAAAATCGTAAATTATTTATAACCGATATTTTAAGTAATATAATATTTTAATTAAATATTATATTACAAAATCTATATTAAAAAGAAAAGATTAATTCGTAAATAAATACCCGGCGATATATTAAATTTTAAAGTTTATAAATATTACCAGGATTATATAAAAGCTTAATACCGCGATTAATAATTAAGGCTTTATCGATATAATAAATTATAAATTTAAAAAATATAATTATATTTAATGTAATCAAAATTTATAACGTTAAATAAAGATATGCTTAAATTTATGTATATTTTATTTGACCTTATAATTAATAAACTTAATATTATTAAAACTTAATAACTTATTACTTAATCCGGATTAGTTTTTAATAAATAACTTTTTTATAAGGTTAATAAATTTATTTAAATTTATATTTTTACGAGAACTTTAAGTATTACGTAAGTTTAATAATTTACGGGAATTTATAATAATATTAATTAAAACGACGGGAATAATTATGTATATATTTAAATATATATTAAAATTTAAAAATAAATATAATCGGAAGGAAAAAATCAGTATAATTTATAAAAAAAAAGTTGTAAAAGAAGTATAGGTATAAAAATAACAGCATAATTAATCAAAAAAACGCACCGATAATTATATCCTTTTTTATACAATATCGGATAAAATTATCAGGAATTTCTTAGCATATACGTTTTTTATAACAAAATTCAGTATATTAACTCTATATATACCTAATTAATTACGTACATAATTCGGTATCATTTCCTAACGAATTTTTATATTTATATAATTTAACATTTATAATCTACCTATATTTTTATATATTTATACCCAAATATAAATATATCTATATCCATATATACCTATATACCATATATTATCTTTACTTATTATTATTATTACCCCTAATTATTATACATCGTCTTAATCGTACCTACATATTCTAATTAACCTATTACAAATTATAATATTATTATTCAAAAAGCGTACCATATAAAAGGTTATTAAATTAATACGCTATATATCCGATTAAAAAAATTATTATACTTTTTAATATTTACCTGTTTAAAAAACGTAATACACTATTTTTATAAAAATATTAAAAGGCCTGGAAAAACTTAACTTTCGGTAACCCGCCTATACGTATAACGATCGTTAATATACTATCCCAAAATATATCTTAAATTTATAATCTATAAGTTACTTATACCTTTTACGTTATTATTTATAACTTAAATTAATAAAGCAAATTTATATTACTTGAAAAAATTACTATATAAAATAATAATAAAAATTAATCAAAAAATATTTTAAACTTAAATTAAAAAAAGATAATATTTTAAGGCCCGTAGGATTATAACTTAACAAATTTTTATCCCTGTTTAACGATAACAGTAAAAAGCTAGATATTAATAAAGCTTTAAGTCCTAAAAATAATCGACGGTTAAGCTTAATTCCCCTAAAGTATAAAAAAAAAAACCTTAAAAAATCAGCCTTACAAACTACCGCAATTCCGATACCTTCCTTATAACCTACTCGTCCCAAAAATATATTACCGATATAATCCTCTAAATTAACCTTTAAGCCGAAATATAAGCCTTAACCGGCCGTAAATAATTAACGAATATAAACAATAATAAAGGGCCGGTATAATATATTATACAAATAAATAAAGAATACTTATAAAACAATAATATGATAATTAAAGCCATATTTCCCTTAAGGTTAACCTAATTAACTTAAGTATAAGGCCTTAATCGTTAAATAATAAAAAAGAAATAAAGTACAAAAAGAAAAAAAGCTAAATAATACGAAAATTTAACTAAACGCAAAAAATAAAGTTCTAAACTAAAAAAGTTAAAAAAAACAAACCGTATAAGCGGTAATTAAATTAATTAATAAATTTTATATATATTTTATAAAGCTAGAAATTAATTACGTTAAATTTTTATTTAATTATTTTTCAAAATAAATTAAAAATAATTTTATCTTAAAAAAAAGAGTTAAAATAAAGTAAGGTATAAAGTTGGATATATAACTTAATTAATCGATTAATTAGCACCCTTTATATATTTTTAACGGTTCTTTTCGCCGGGCGCAACCCCAAGAACATTACCACTTATCGTTTATAATTTTGCTTTTTAAACTGGTTTCAATATCAGAATACAGTTTACGTTACCTTCATTATCTCTTAAACCCTGGGCTTACTCGTAACACGCTCTTCGATTATGCACTGATCAGGACCGATTCTCCGCGTCCCAATTCAATATTTCTTATAGCTTATTATATAGTATAATATATTTTTTTCGTTTAAGTAAAAGAATTTTAGGTTATAAATACCGCGTTAAATTTTGTTTTTATATAATTTTTTACGTATACGTTTTTATATATAAAGTTCGTATAAATAGTGTTCGTTAAGTAGTTTTATACCAGTTAATATATTTATTAATCTGCGTAAATTGCAATTATTTAAAGTTTTTGAACGTTTATATTAAATTTGTAAGGTTAGGTTAAAAATGAAATAAAAGTAAAAAGTTATGTAAAGGCCCGTTCTATTAACGGCGTTACCGAATTGGTTTATTATTTATATACTAACCGATTAGGTAACCGTTAAAAATAATTAATTTCTTTTAATACCGAAGGCGGTATTTTATTTAAATAAAAACTTAACTTTTTTTAGCAAGTTATAAAATAAATATCAGGTTTATTTTCAAATTTAAGTAAGAATTAACGTTATTAATAATTACTGAATTGGGACGGGGAGAATCGGTCCTGATCAGTGCATAATCGAAAAGCGTATCACGAATAAGCCCAGGGTTTAAGAGATAATAAAGGTAACGCAAACTATATTTTAATATTGAAACCAGTAAAGCAAAACTATGAAAGATAAATGGTAATGTTTTCGGGGTTAAGCCCGGCGAAAAGGACCGCTAAAAATATATAAAGGGTGCTAACTAACCGATTAGCCAGGTTATGTATCCAACCCTGCACCTTGTTCCATTTTAACCTTTCTTTTATAAGATAAAATTATCCTTAATTTATTTTAAGAATTAATTAAATAAAAACTTAACGTAATTAATTCCCAACTTTATAAAATATATATAAAACCCATTAATTAATTTAATTAACGCCTACGTAACTTATTTTCTAACTTTCTTAATTCAGGATTTCGTTCTTTGCGTTTAATTAAATTTTTACACTATTTAGTTCTTTTTTTTTTTTTCTATGCCTTATCTTCCTTTTCCTGCTTAACGATCGAGGTTTTGTACTTAGGCCAACCTGGCCAACCTTAAGGGAAATATGGTTCCGGTTGCTATACCATTATTTTATAAATATCTCCTACCTATTTATATAATATATTATACCGGCTTTTTACTATTGCTTATGTTCGTTAATTATTTACGGCTGGTCAAGGTTTATATTTCGGCTCGAAGGTAGGTTTGGGGGGTTATGTCGGCAGTATATATTTAAGACGAGTAGGCTGTAGGGGAGGTATCGAAGTTGCGGTAGCTTGTAAAATCGATTTTTTAGGATCGTTTCTTTTTTAATTAGGGGGAATTAAGCTTAATTATTAAATATTTTTAAGACTTAAGGCTTTACCAATATCTGGCTTTTTATTATCGTCGCTGGACGGGGATAAAAACTTATTAGGTTATAATTTTGCAGGTTTTAAAATGTTATCCTTCCTTAATTTAAGTTTAAAATATCTTTTAATTATTTTTTCCATATTATTTTATATAACGACTTTTTTGAAAAATACAAACTTATTTTATTAATCTAGGTCGCGAATAATAAAATAAAACGCGTAAGTAACTTATAAATTATAAGTTTAAAATATATTTTAAGATAATATATTAACGATTGCTATACGTATAAGCAGGTTACTAAAAGCTAAATCCTTTTAAGCCTTTCGATATTTTTGCAAAAATAACTTAATACGTTTTTCGAACGGGCAAGTATTAAAAAGCATAATAATTTTTTCTGATCGGATATATAATATACTAACTTAATAACCTTTTTTTCTGTTACCGATTAATATCTTAATTTAAATAATAAACTAAATATATTCAGAATTATAAGCCCAAATTACTTTTTTTATTTTATTAAGGATAATAATAACCTACCTTTTATTAATTACCTTTCCGGCTCTTAACATAACGGTTATAATTCCGGATAAAGTATTTATGGTAATTATTTAAATAATAGCAATAAGATATTAAAATTATAAATATTTTCTATTTTACATAATTATTAAAATCTGCCATAATCCGGCCGATATTACGTTATTTCAAAATTTATCGGACCATAAAAAAGGTAAAGTAACTTTTCGTTATAAACGGGTACCACCTTTATTATATAAGGTAATAAAAATAAACCGATTAAAATATAACTTTAGGGGTGGTACTATAAAAGAATAAGGGCTGCAACTTTTATTATATATCTTACGTAATATACGGTCCATATCCTTGATATCCTATATAAGTATATTAACGGACTAACTAAAATTTTCAAAATATGATATATTTAACTTTTTGGACTCCTTATTTTTACCTTATATAATACGCTTTTTAAACGACGATATTATAACTTAAAGCGGGCTAATCAAGATATGCAGGTACGATTAAGACGATATATAATAACTAAGGGCAATAATAATAATAAATAAAGGTAATATATAGTATGTAAATATATATAGATATAAATATATTTATATTTAAGTACAAATGTATAAAAATGTAAGTAAGTTATAAATATTAAATTATATAAATATAGGAATTCGTTAAAAAATAACAGCAAATTATACGCGTAATTAATTAAATGTATATAAAGCCAATATATTAAATTTTGTTATAAAAAACATATATACCGAAACAATTCCTGATAATTTTATCTAATATTGTATAAAAAAGGATATAGTCGTCTGTACGTTTCTTTAATTAATTATGTAATTATTTTTGTACCTATATTTTTTTTACAATTTTCTTTTTATAAATCATACCAACTTTTCCCTTCCGATTATATTTATTTTTAAAACCTAAATACTTACTTAAATATATACATAATTATTCCCGTCGTTTTAATTAATCCATTATAAATTTCCGTAAATTATTAAACTTACGTAATACTTAAGGTTTTCGTAAAAATATAAACTTAAATAAATTTATTAACCTTATAAAAAAATCGTCCATTAAAAAGCAATCCGGATTAGGTAACAAATTATCAGGTCCTAATAATATCAAACTTATCGATCGCAAGATTAAGCAAAATATACGTAAGTTCGAACATATTTTTACTTAACGTCGTAAAGTCCTAGCTATATCAAATATAACCATATTTTTTAAACCTGCAACTTATTATACCGATAACGCTTTAATTATTAATCGGGATATTAAGTTTCCATATAACCCTAATAATATCCGCAAACCTTAAAATTTAATATATCGCCAGGCATTTATTTACGAATTAACTTTTTCCTTTTAATACAAATTCCGTAATATAATATTTAATTAAGATATTTTATTACCTAAAATATCGGTTATAAATAATTTATAATTCCTTAAACCTTAACCTTTTTAACATATATTACCGTTAATCGAAGTAACAAAAAGTTTAATACTTAACCTAATCCTAAATATTATTAAACAAATAACCGGTAGCCGCCGATCAATATCGGTTATACCTTTACCTTTTAAAATATCCTAACTTCGTAATATTATCTCGGGATCTTTATTAACGGTATCAATAATTCCAACAAATCCGCGTATTATTAATCGACTTCCTAAACCATTCTTAAGTATTAAAATATTACGCTTTTTTAATTTTTAAATCGGGCGTTAACGAAAATTAACTTAATTCTAAAATAACTAAAATATTATACATTACGTAACGTTTAAATATATTAAAGTAAATACTTTTTATCCCTTACAATATTCTTAACGAATTCTTATTAATTAATACAAAATACTCGGGATTATATTTATTAACTTAATCGGCAATCCAGCTACCGGTCGGTACATATAATAACAAATTAAAAGCGAAAATTTTTAAGCAGCAATAAATACTTAATTTAATATAATCGTTATACTTTAAAACGAAAATAAAAAGTTACCATTTTATTTTATATACGTTAAAATATTTCGGGCCGGGTTTACGAATTTCTTTATATTTTTATTTACCAAAAATTTTCGGTATATTATTAACTTATTTATTTAAATTTTCGAAATATTTAATATTATCCCGTACGAACTATACAAACGATAATATAAAATATTAAAATAACCCGATTAATATAATATATATTTATTTTTTAAATATTAATCGATTCCGGAATTTTATAAAAAATCCTATAATAATTACGTCGGATTTATCGAAAATTATAATTATACCTTCCGAAATAATCGGTTCGAAAACTTTAAAGCAAATTATAAACGGTTATGACAAATTAAAAAAAATATTTATAACGATACCTGCCCGATTATAAAAATATTCGATAAAAATTAATTTCGGAATAAAATTAAAAAACATATTTTAAATCTTTAATACCGGGCGAATATAATTAAACGTATTAATTATAAATAAAGTATAATAAATATCGTATAAAATAATAATAAATAAGGTAATAATAAGCATAATAAAGCTTTTATATTTTAATTTTTCGTAATTAATTACGTTAATTTTTTTCGTTTTCTTAATCCGTTTATTTCCGGTATATTATTATCGTCTATAACTACGTAACCTTCGAATCGACCATTAAATATCTGTACCTTAATATTTATTCTTATAAATTTTAAAACTTTAAGCTGTTAATTTTTTAATAATTTAATATTAATAATATTAAAAATATCCGATATTTTATCGTCGGGTTAATCGATAAACGGTTTTATTTAATCGTTTTTTTATGAATTAATCGGTTTTTAATATCCTTTTTTATTTTTTACAAATCATTTTAATTTATTAACAAAAGAATTTTTTTATAATTTTATTTTATTAATCTTTTTTAAATAATAAATATTTAAATTAATAATATTATTAATTAAATACGGATTAATTTAATAATATTTAAGCTTTATATCTTTAAATATATTTATATATTAAAGCGTATTATATAATAATACCAGGTCGTTTATTTTTAAAATTTTATTTTTTATTTTATTCTTATTTTTTTAATTTATTAATTTAGCAACTTTATAACGTTAATTAATAATAACTTTAATCACTTTAATTACGTCCTTAATTTTCATTTTTAAAAACCGAATCCTTTAAATAATTAAATCTTTTTTCGGGATATTAAAATCCCATATCATAATTCTCCATATCGGCAGAATTATTTCGATCGGTAAAAGCACTTTTTGTCCGTACAATAATTTATGCGGGTTTAGGTCGTAACTTTTTATAATAATATTATCGGCGAAAACTATCTTGAACAAAAACTTAACTTATCTTTTGCCGGTATTATTCGTTACTTTTATTAAAACTTTAACGATCGGAACGTATCCTTTTTTAACCAGGCCTTATCGCTATACAGCATACGTAATTTTAACCTTTCGCTAAATCCCGAATATATTACAGGCTTTAATTATTTCGCCCTTATTTTTAAAATTACCATTTATTTTAATCTTAATCGGAATACCGTATCGGTAAAAGATATATTTATCCAAAAATTTCTTAATCGTTATTAACGTAACAAAACGTAAAACTTTAATTTTCAAATAATTAAATAATTTATACTTCGTTTTAACCGTAACCTTATAACCGTTATCGTTAGGCATAGATTAAATATCGATTACTTAAATAACAGTTATATTAATAAGTTACGAAAAGCCGTAATTTTTTTCGAACCGTTAATTAATTACCTTTTAATATTTTACATACGCCCGTATTACTTTCCGAACATAACTAAATAATCCGCGCCAATAATAAAAAGTTATTATATAACGATAAATTAAATTTTGTCCTTTATAACCATAATTCTTATAATATTACTTAATTACCGTAAATCGTTTTCGTTTAATATTAATAACTTTACGGCTACCGTATCGCTTATCCGCCTTACGTTATAAAATACCGTTTTAAATATAATATTTTAACGTTTCGATTTTAAAAACGGCTTTTTTTTATTAAAGCTTTACGTAATTAATTAAAAAAGTTTAATATCGTAAGGAACCTAACGTATTTCTGCAACTTCTTAAACCAATTCCTAATAAAAGGTCCTTATTTATCCGTTTTAATAAAAATTAAAATTATACCGGTTAAAATAAAATTAAACCGAATAACGTTTAATTAAATATTAATAAAATTATTAACTTTTTTTTTCCATTAATCGTTTAACGCGTTAAAGGTTTTAAGTAATTTTCGAAACAAATTATTGGTAATTAAATTCTTTTTACCAAAAATATACTTAATTTCGAAATCGAATATTTTTATTTAGGCGATTTAACGAATAAATACGGCTTTAAGTAAAAAATTTAAGGAATTATTAATTTAAGCTATTAATACCTTAACGTTTATCTTTAATATAAATTAATCTTTATAAATATAATTTCGGAATTTTTTTAAAACTTTAAAAATAATTCGATATTTTAATTTATTAATATCGTAATTTAACTTAACGCCCTTTTAAATACCATTTTTAAAACGCGCAAAATATTCGATACCATTAATTATTTAACCAAAAATACCTTTAAAGTTATTTTTACTTACGTTTATTTTTATAATAATTTTGCTTATAATAAAATTATAATTTAAAATAACTAAAATTGAGGTAATAATAATTACTTTTTTTATATCCTTTATAATACGGTTTTAATTAAATCCTTAAATAAAAAGTTAATTTTTCCGGAATAAACGTATAAAAAATTCGGTTTTAATAGCAAAATATATAACAAAAATCCGGTAATAAATAACGATACCTAAAAAAATTTTAATTTCCGAAACGTTTTTACATAACGAAATTTCTAAAATCTTTTTTATTTTAATTATATCCAGTTGCCATTTATTCGTTTCGTAAAAAAAATCCAACTATAACGATTATCTTTTAATATTATTAAAACTTTTTTATATTAATTAATATATTAACAAATTCGTAATTAATAAAGGTTTTATTTATATTAACGATATATTTGTATACAAATTGCCGAATCTTTAAAAAAATCTTTTCGTCGTTATATTTTATCTTTAAACCTTTAATACCGACGTCGTCAATAAATAACCGGATAATATCGGGCATCAAATCGTTAAAAATCTTCCTTATTATACGGCAAAAATAAGCCATAAAATTAATAAACTTTATAAGCATATTAATATATCTAAAAAATTTTAAAAATATTACGAAAATAATAAAATCTTTATTAATAAAAGTTAATATAACTTAATTATAACCGGAAAAAAAATTTACTAAAATAATTAATAAACATATAATAAAATCCGCGAAAAACTTATCGCAATTTTTTGGCATAAAGGTATTTTGCAAAATAATAATATTTAACTTAATAACAGAATTAATTAATCGTAAACTACCGTCCTTTTTTTCGATAAAGAATTAGGTATTTTTATACGCGGCGTAAAATTATTTAAATATCTTTCGTTAAATACGTACTCGTAACATTTTAATCAACTTATTTTTAAAGTTAATAAATATTATTATGCTTTTAATTTGCTATATTTTATAAAGGACTATCCGGATTTTATAATTTAGCGTAATATTCGATTTAACTTTGCTATAGTTTTATTAATTCCAGGTTAAAGCAACTTTTTTACAAAAAAGCATTTTTTTAAATAAAGTTTTTTTTAATACGGTTAAATTTATTACCAAATTAATTAAAAATAACCTTAACATTTTGCTTAATAAATCGGGTATTTCGTAATATAATAATAAACCTAGGAAATAAAGTAATTAATAATATACTAAATTTATTAAGTTTATTTTTATTTTAATTAATAATTTCCTAAACTTTTTTAAACTTTTTAACTTTTTAATCCGGGTTTTCGAGTAATATTAATCCGTCTGGTAATATATTATTAACTGGAACCACCTTTTTTTATTTCGGCTTATATATCGTATTAATTTATACGGTCCGATTATTATTAATTTTTTATTATATTTTGTTTTATAATATTCTATATAAGGCGTATACAAGTTTCTTATCGTTAAATTAGCCTAGGATAATATCTCCGGGTTTTAGCTTATTATTTATAACTTTTTAAATTATTTTAAAATTTTAATTAATATATATATTATTAATCGAAAAAACGTAAAGGCTTATAACGTATTCGTCCGTATTTTCGCTTATAAACCTATTTTCGCCAGTAAAACGGCCTACTATTTTACCGGCTGCTTTTTTTCAGGCTCCTTATTAATATAGATATTGTACGTAACTTTTTTAGCAGGAACTAAAAAAATAATAATTTTTAACGGGTTAAACTTTAAAATTCTTTTTATTATATCCGGATCCATATTTAATATTATTTTTAATTTAACCATAAAATTAAGTTTTAATATTAATAATTACGTTACGTAATAATTATTAACGACAAATAAGGAAATAATAATTAATCGGTTAATTAACTAAACGGATACCTTGATAATATTTTCGAATAAAATTCTTTTTTAAAAATTAAAACTTATAAATAATATACGTATTTATTTTATAATTAATTCATATCGTTTAAGGTATAACGTAACGATAACGTTAAACTTAATTCCGGTATCGATAATTTTATTAATTAAATTTTTGCCGCCTTTATAATTTATTTTAACTATTAATTTAAATAATAAAGTAATATATTTAATTAAGCTACATTATTAAATTAATAAAACTTTAACTTCTTTTTAAATTTTTACTTTATAACTAATATTTATAATAAAAATCCTAAGGGATTTTTTTATTTTTAAAGGTTCCGATCTTCGTACTTTAATTTTGGTTATTTTAACCGTTTCCGTATTTTTACGACTAAATACCTTTAAAGTTTTAATAACCATAAAATTCTTAAAAATTTTTCCGAAATTTAGGTAAACTTCGATTAATTCGGACCAAATAATTTTAAACTTTTTTTTAAAGTTTTTTCGGATCTTTTTCTTTTAAAATTTAATTACATACTTATCGATCAAGCTTTTATAAATAAAGGTATTATCCGTTTAGGTAACATTATTTATTTAAAAAGTATTAATATCCGTTTAAAAGGTATTATTTATCTAAACGCCGATTTTTATATTATGGATTATAGGTCCTTTAAATATTAAGTTATTATCGTTAATCTCGTACTTAATTTTATTCCTTTTTATACCTTTAAAGTTATTTTCCTTATTTCTGGATCGCTTAATTATTATAACGCTAATAAATACCGTTAACTAATCAAAATTATCGATTTTTAAAGCTCGGATTTCCTCCAAATAACGGGTACCTTTGCTTTCGACGGGCTCGCTTTATAACCAGTTACGTAAAGGTACCTTTTTATAAAACGGTTTTCCTTTATAATTAACGAAATATATTATATTAATTTCGGTTACCTTAATTTAATTAATATCAGAATTTTGTCGGTTTAACTATAAAATTATAATATATTTTTAAGGTTTAATTTAATTAATAATATCCGGGTTAAAGCTAATTAATTAATTATTAATATCCCAGAAAATATCGTTTTACCGATTAAAGTACCGCATTTTTTCCTTAAATTAAGTAAGGAAAGTTAATAAACTATAAATCCATTTTAAAATCCTTTTCCAAATTAAAATCTATTATTCGATTGCTTAATTCTTTAAAATTTAAAGGAACTAAATTATACCTAAAATAATCTTATCCTTTAAGGTTTTAAAGAAAATAATATAATCGTTATCGGCAAGTAAAACTAATCCGGTAATTTTTATGTTAATAAATAAGCGGTACTTTTATATATTATATCCAAACTTTTAGCAGAATTAATAAATACCTTAATTAAAATTACCAAAACGTTTATTACAACCTTAATAACCGCTTCGGTAACCTTTTTAACCTCGGTATCCATTTCGTTTACGGTAAAAACTTAATCGATTAAACTTATCCGGTTAAAAATTAATTGCATTAATTAATAGGTCGATATTATAATTATATATCCAAAATGCCTTTTATCTTGGCGGAACGTAATATTATAATATCCGGGCTATTTTTTAGTTCCTTATTTTTTTTTTAAAAACCTTAAGGTTCTGGATTTATCGGGCTTAGTTAATTTTTAAATTTTATAACGTATTCGTAATTTCCGATACCTAATTAATCCGGCTCGATAATAATTATTATAAACGGGAACTTTTTGGTTATAATTATTTAGGCTGGTAAATTAAATAAAGCCGATTTTTATTTTTTTACTTAATGTCGAAACGGACGCCTCCGTATTATCGCTTACGTCCTTCGTATCTAAAAAGTGTAACTTTATTTATGGCCCAGCCTTTAATTAATATAAAAACTTTATTATAAATTATTACGTACAGGATTTCAAATTATATATTTAAATTATTAATAATTCTTTTAAAATAGCCGGTAAATAATCCTTTTAACAAGTTTTTAATATATTCGTCCTTATTAATTAATTGCTTTTTTTACCTAACTTTTTCCAAAACGTTTTTTACCTTAACGGCATATTCCAAGTAATAATCGTAAACCTGATTAAGGTTACTTTATTAAGTTTGCTTAGTTAAAATCCTTAATCGATTTTTAATAATCCGAATTTGTTTTAAGTTTTATAACTTAAAAGTTTTTAAAACGATTTTAATTACGTCGTTTTATTTAATTATTTTATTAATAATTATTTTGATTCGGTTTTTTATATTATTACTATCGGTCCAGAATAATAATTCGGTAAATATTTCAGATTCCGTAAGCTTATATTTTTTATATAATCGAATAATTTCTTTAACCTAATCGGTAATTCCGGTTTTTAAAAAGCAAAGGTCCAATTAAGTTAACGGATTTGGAAAAATTATAATAAACGAAAGCCTATTTATAATAAAGGTAAGGAAACCGTATTCGGGTTAATCGGTTTATTCGAAAGGTATAACGTCCGGTATAAATATTGCAAGTTTTATAAATAACTTTAAAAGGTTCTGGGTTAATATAATTTCTTATTTTTTCGGTATTTTAATAATAATTTTAAGGATTATTTATATACTTAAATCCTTAATAAATTTTAAAGATCCGATCGGATTATTACCATTTTGGGGTTTAGCTTTATTAAGTTTATTATCGTAAAATTCTTTGTTAATCGGTATTAGGCGGTTATATTTAAAGTAAAATTTTAATTTTTCGTAAAATTAAAAAAGTTTGGTATTAAAAGTAATCCGTATTGTAACTAAACTTAAGTAATAATTTTAAAAAGTTTCGATAAACTTTTGGAAAATTTATTAAAACTTATTTTAAATTAATTAATATTATTAATTTTCGAATTATTTAGGCTGTAAAATATTATTTTAACGGGGTGTATTTAGGTATAAGGTAAATAATTATCCGTAATAATTATTTTAAATATATTTTTTTTTATCGGACCTAAAAGGTAAGTAATTTTTTCCTTTTATTAATCGTTTAAATAGCTTTATTTTAATTAATGTTACGTTATTGGTTATTTAACTATACCTTTTTTAATTTGTTAATTAATATTTTTACTATTAACTTAAACGTTATAATATTTAAATTTAATAAAAAAAATAAATTCTAAATAATACCGCCTAATAATAACTAAATAAAATATTACTTAATTAACGCTAAGAAAGTTTAAAATGTATTACGTAACGTTTTTTTCCTAATTTTTGTATCGTATTAAAAAACGTTATTCCTTTTTCGGTATTTTTTTTTATGCAAAATAAATAACTTTATAACTTTATTCCTTTTTTTATTCGTATTCGTTATCTTATTTATATCGTTAATTTTATCGTCGTTATACTTATTTTAATTAATTTAAATCTTAATAGTTACGTTGCCAGCGACGTAATTTTAACTTTTTTAACCCTTATTAATTAAATTTTATAATTTATTTTATTACGTAATTTTTTTTTTAATACGTATAATGTTCTAAATTACGTAATCGGTTTAAAACTTAAGTAATTAGTCCAGGTTCCGATACCGGTTATCGTTTACGCTTATACTTTTTTGCCGTTTTCCGAATAAAGTTATTAATTTAAGTAAAGTATCGTATTTAGGTAATTTAATAACTTTTTTATTAATCGAAAAGAAATTATGTCGTTATCGTAATTATTAGTCGTTTACCGCAAATCGTTATTAGGTCTGCATAGTTATAATTATAATTATAGTCATAATCGTACTTTTAATTAAAACCTTATTTTTTCCGTTTTATAATCGGAAATCGAAAGTTACTTCGGTAGTTAACTAAAGCCAGTTTCCTTTCCTTAGCAACCAGATAAATTAAGACGGAAAAAATCGGTTTTAATTAATGCATAATCGAAAAACGTGTTACAAGTAAGTTTAAGGTTCAAAAGATAATAAAGGTAACGCAAACTGTATTTTGGTATTAAGACCAGTAAAGCAAAACTATAAAAGATAAATGGTAATGTTCTCGGGGTTAAGCCCGGCGAAAAGGACCGCTAGAAATATATAGGGGGTGCTGACTAACCGATCAGCCAGGTCATGTGTCCGACCCTGCACCCTGCTCCATTTCATTACGTATTTAAGTACGTTATTAATTACCGTATTAAATGTTATTATACTTTCCTATTTGGTCGTTAAAATCTTTTTATTAATTTCATTAATCGGTAGTTTTTTATAAAGGTACAGCTCGCTAAATAATTCTTTATCGTAATAATTAACCTGATTATAATTATTTTTTAATATTAGTACCTTTTAAAGTTTTTTGGTTAACCTATTATTTGCGATTTTAGTAATGACATAAATTCTTTTTTAAACTTTTGTTCCGTATTAAAGTTAATAGGTATATTATTAATTATTAATGTAATAGTAAACGAAATACGTTTTATAAAAATAGTAATAAATAATAGAATTATTTTAAAAAGCTTTTTAAGTAATATTTCGGGTGAAGATGTTTCGAAAAAGCGTATAAGTAGACTGGATTACGGTATAATTTATAGTAACTCTTTAAAGATATCTTTAAAAACTAGAAAGATTATAATCGTTAAGAAGATTATATCTTTTTTCTTTCCGGGCATTATTAGGTTTGCTACATTTAGTATAGTCTGATTATTTGAAATAGTTTAATTAATAAGTAGGTTTTTATTTTTCGATTTGTTTTGACGTTATTAAGCGGGTACTTTTTCTAGGTATTAAAATAGTATTTATTAAATAAGTAATTAATTACTTTACCTTGTATTACTTTATATACTAAATATGAAAATATATATTAAAGTTATTTTTTAGTTTATTGCTTTTACTGTAATTATAGCTATGATTTTAATTATAAGTTTTATTATGAATTATTATATTAACGTTTATAATTACTACCTAATTATTACTTTTTTCTAATTTTCTATAAAACGCGTCGTAACCTATCCTTTAAATAGCAGTAAACTAAGTAATTTTGCCCGCGTTATTATGTTCCGGAATAATGTTATAAGTTTAAAAAAATGTGATAAAAAAAGTAGCAAAGTTATTATTCAGTATGGGAAGAAATTTATTAATAAAATGTAATTTCGAAATAATGCAGGTCGGATCGAATTCGGTAGAATTAATGCAGATTTGTTATAATTTAGTTGCTAGGTTAATAATTAATCTGACTGTAATTAACGAGGTAATTTGTTATTAAAAGGAGTAGTTTTAAAAAATTGTGATTTCTTTGATTTGTATTTTTTGTTAAGTTTCTTTAAAGGAAAGTAATAATGTTAAAAAGTAAACTTTTAACAAGATAAAACTTAATTTTATGCTTGAAGTCTTTTCCGAATCGGTATCGGATATAACCCAAAACTTTGTTCTATTTACTACGTTAAAATTTGCTTTCTTTACGTTTTTCGAAATTAATTAACTTTTCGATATTAGGATTTCCGGTTTCGCTTTTTTTAAAAAGAGTTTAACGTATTTTTATATATAACGTATTAGATAAGCGAGCTGCGCGGACAAGCGAGCTACGCGATTTTTTTAACTTTTTTACCATCTAACTTTAATTATTCATTTCTTAACACCACTCTTATGGAACGGCTTATAAAAAAAGCTGGAATAAACCTAACTATTTAAACTAAAAGAAAAGAACTTAAACTTTTTTATGTTAAACTTAGTTTTATATTTACCATTATATCTTTTACTTTAAGATCCCGATATAATAACAAACCTACCCAACCCGATACCGGCCTTAATTTACGAAAATTAACGCCCACCGAAAACAAATTTATTATCGCCTATATTTTCGACTTTAATACGTTAAAAATATATTTAATATATTACTTACCTAACGCATTATAAAATAAATTAATATTAAATCACCGTTAAATTTTATTAAGCGGTGACACAAATTTTAAACACGTTTAAATTAGAAATTTAATTATTACCAAGTTTTATGCGAAAATTTAAAAATATTTCGTAACTGATTTAAATTTATTCGCGTTATAATTTCAAAAACGGTATCGTTAAAAAGAATATTTATAATTTCGATAAAACTAAATTTTTAATAAAACTTTTTATAAGAATAAATATAATAATTACCACTATCGGAAACAGTAAAAAGTTTAAATAAACGTAATAAAAACTTGAAAAATAGGTTATAATTATATAAGTTATCAATTTTTACATATAAGTTATATCGTTATTTATTATTATGAAAAAGGTTATTTTATATTTTAGTACCGTTATAGTTTATTGCTAACAACCGCTTACAAAATCGTATTCAGTAATACTAATTAGATAATAAATAAATTAAGTTTCGAATAATTTAATATTTCAAGGTTATATATTGTTGTTATATAAAACCGCTTTTTTCGGAAAACAAAACGAATTATATTTTAAATAAGTGTTATAAAAGTCAAAATAAACTTTTTTTTAAAAAAGAATTATTACATAAAAAAGATAAGCGTTTTTTTAGCTTAAAAAAAAGAGTAATTAAAAAATGCAATTAATAATAACTAGTAAAAGTTGTTATAAAAAAGGTAAAACTAAAAAAAAGAAATATAACGTTTGCAATAAGCCCGGACATAATACGCATACTTATAAAGAAGTTATAAAGATATTTAACGAAAAAGAATTTAATTAATTTAAATTAATACCGTATATTGTTATTAAATTATTTAAATTTGTTATTAAATTATTTAAATTTGTTATTAAATTATTTAAATTTGTTATTAAATTATTTAAATTTGTTATTAAATTATTTAAATTTGTTATTATAGGGTACCAGAAACCGCGTAGCTCGATTATCAGCGCAGCTCGCTTATCTGATACGTTATAAATAATCCGTTAATCATTTTTTAAAGTTAAATTATTCTATAAATAATTTATATTTCGTTATGTTATCGAATGTATTAGTAATAGTAATAACTTCGGATATAATAATTAATTTCGTTTTTAATTTTTAAAAACGGATTTAAAAGTTATTTGTAATGCTTTTAATAATTAATTCGACGTAATATTTTAATATAAAGGGTTAATAAATACATCAAAAAATGATTAGAAAGAAATATAATAAAATATAATAAATTAATTTAATAATAGACTTTCGCATAATAACTTTTAAACTAAGTAAATTTATTTCGTGAAAATTTACAAGTAAAAAAAATACTAAAAACGGCATTAAGGTTTGATAATAGAAAATAATTAATTAAATATAAAAAACTATAAGTTATATTTTTAACCTTTCCGAAAACGTTAAAAACTTTAAGTATAAAAAATATTTAAACGAAATAAAAACAGTGTTTTTCTTTAAAAAATTTAAGAAATCGTATTTTAAAAAAAGATTAAAGTTAAAGAAAATATTTCGAAAGATTTATACTAATTTCGGTCGTTTTTATGGTAAATCGTTAGTTTAGTAACGATATTTAGGCCTTAGATTATACGTTAAATAATTTCGTTAACTGGATAATTGTCAAAATACCCCGAATAAATTAAGTAAATTAAAAAATTAAGCAACGGTTTTAATATATCTGTTTCGCTATTCTTTAATAATTAATTCTTGAAAAAAAGGTATAAATTCGAAATAAAAGATTTTACTATTTTTATATAAAAAGCTTTAATATAGGCAATACACAAATTTTCCCGATAGTTACGTCGTATTATATAGATAATACGGTTTTATAGGTATATGATATTACTTATATCGTAGCTATTATTAAAGGATTAAGGATTTTTAGCGCATATAATGGAATACGTCTTAATATATATAATAAAATAGGTTAAAAGAGTTAAACGTAAAGGTATATTATTAAGCTTTCCGGGCTTATACCTGGTTAAAGTAGGTATGGGTTATAAGTATATTAATTAATTAATTAAAGAAGTAAGTTTTACTATATAGATATGGAAACGTGTTCTCTATATATCTAGCCATAGGTGTAGGGCGTTCCAGCTATCTTATTTACCAGCCACCCTATTTTCCAACACCCCCCTCACGCTCCACTACCCTAACGCGCCATCATTTTCTAATACAAATCGCCGAAATCTCTACATTTTTAAAAAGCTCTTATAAATCAGATAACAATAGTAGAATTAAAAGATTGTCGTTTTTATTTAGTATTTTACAGTTTGATAATAAAAGTAATAAAATAGAAAATAATTAAAATTTCTTATATAATAGATTTAACGTTAAACACTAAACACGGTTTTACTATCCATTTTCCTCGTGATATTAATACCTTAATATAAAAGATAGTTATTCGCGAAACAGTTCGTGAAATTATACATAAAAAATAAAAGTCATAATGATATACAGCAAAAGTGGAGAAGGTTTTACAATAAAAATAATATTTATAGGTTTAAATATTTGTATTATTACCAAAAATAAAGATATTAATACTAGGTTTACGTTATAATAATTATACGAATATAAAGTTTGTTATATAAAAAGAATAGAAATTATAACTTTGTTAATTATCAAGATAATTAATCGATTATTTTTTAAGATTAATAGTAAAATTATTCTTTAATAATTATAACGTGCTATACTATTAAACGGTCCAAACGAATAAGCGGACTAATTTTGCAAACATTTTAGTTACTTATTTTTATTTGCCTATTTCTTAATATTAATAATATAAAATAACTTTGTAAATAAGAGAAAATAAACTTAATGATTTAAGTTAAAAAATCAAACCCGAAACTAAATTATACGAAACTAATTTTTATATATAAAGTTACTTTAATAACCCCAAAGGTCCGATATTATTTCATTTTTACAAAAATTAACGGCGATCGAAGGAAAATCGATTATCGATTCAATTTTTAACCTTAATACGTAAACGCTTTTTATTCGGCTTTAATATATTAAAAATACAACGAATTTATTACTTACTTAATATATTATAGAACACATTACAGTTAATTAAACGTCGAAACTTATTTAATAGCAAAGCTTTTTTTTTGAATATACTTAAATCGGAAAATTGATTATTAATAAATCCTGTTCGAAAATTTAAAAACATTTTATAAATAATTCGAACTTATTCGGATTATCATCGTAAAATACGCTATTATAAAAGATATTTATAACTTTAACGAAATTAATATTTTAATAAGGCTTTTTATAATAACGCAGATATTAATTATTAATACCGAAAGAAGTGGAAATTTTAAATAAATGTAATAGAAAAATAAAAATTAAATTATTATTATTTAAATTAAACTATACTACTATTTATTATTATAACGTTCTACATAAGCTCGGGAGCTAAACAAGCTTGCGAGCCGTTTTTTGGCACCTTGTAATAACAAATTCAAATAAATTAATAACAATATATTGTATTAATTCAAATTAATCGGATTCTTTTTTTACTAAACGTATTTATAACTTTTATATAAGTACGCGTATTATGTTCAGGTTTTCTATCAACGCCATACTTTCGTTTTTTAGTTTTAACCCTTTTATAACAATCTTTTTCCGTTATTATTAGCTATATTTTTATATTACCCCCTTCTTTTTAAGTTAAAAAAGTTTATCTCTTTTTTATAGTAAATATTTCTTCTTTTTAAAAACGTTTGTTTTTAATTTTAGCACGTTTGCTTAATATATAATTCGTTTCGTATATTTAAACCTTTTTTTCCCGGAAAAAAGCGGCTTTATATAATAATAATATATAACCTTTTATTATAAAATTAATCAATTTAAGTATTTTTATTAACGAGTTATCTTAATAATTTTTGATTTTCTTTTATAAATATCGTCCTTATTGTGTTGCTTTATAGATATTTTTAGGAGTTTTTGCGGCGAGTAAAATAAAACCGGCGGAAATTAGGAAAGAAATGCTTAGTATAAATATAATTAAAGGAATTTTTAATTCGGAAAAAACGTTATTAAGATCGAATAAAACAAAACCAACTTTCGTAAATTCAGATTTAATGTTATCGGATGTTATAATAACTTAAAATATGTTGCAAAAGCTAGTAAGGAAATCTTTTTTGGTAATATAAATATAATAACGTCGTATTATGTTTTCGATATACCGTAAATAAACGCATTTTAAAATAAAAAATAAGATATATTAAAAGGTTAAAGCCGATACGAAAAATATACGGCTATATAAAATGAAATAATGTTATTATTAACGTAATACTTTTCGAATTTTATTAAATAATAACTTTTGTGGCCGTCGAAAATAAAAATCCCTTTTAAATCTTTTGTATATATCCGAATATATTTATTAAAATATTAAATTTATTCGAAACTTAATTTATTTATTATTTAGTTATTATTATTTAATACGATTTTCTAAACTTTTATTAATAATAGGTTATAACGGTATTAAAATTTAAAATATTTCTCTTTATTATAATAATGAATAACGGTATAATTTAACCTTAAAAGTTAATATTTTAAATAATTATAACTTATTTTTTTATTCTTTTATTACGTTTATTTAAGTTTTTTATATTTTTCGACATTATTAATTATTATACCCGTTAGCATAAAAAGCTCTATTCAAAACCTAGTTTTATTAAAATTATAAATATCCTTTTTTACGATACCGTATTTCGCAATTATAATCCGAATAAGTTCGAATTATTTATAAAACGTTTTTAATTTTTGCATAAAATTTATTAATAATTCATTTTCCGATTTAAACGCGTTTGGAACTTGTTTTACCGTTTAATAAAGTTCGACGCCTAGTTAATTTTAACGTATTTTATAACGCGCTAAGTTAGCAATATATTAGCTATATTTTCAACGTACTAAAATCGGGTAAAAAACGCTTACGTATATAGGTTAAGGACTTTTTCGATAATAAATTTCTTTTCGGTCGGCGCTAATTTTCGTCATTAGGAAATAATGTCGGTTTGGACGTATTAACCGTAATATCGGACTTTTAAAGTAAATTCGGGGATATTATATATAAAATATAATTTTTTAAAGCTTAACTTTTAGTTTTACTTTTTAGCCTAGATAATTAAGTTTATCCTAAATTCTTTTATAAAACGCTGTATGTTATTAATATTAAGAAATTAATAATTAAAATTAGGTAGTTAAGATGTTTAACAAAACGGCTCGCAAGCTTGTGTAAAACGTTAACGGAAAAATAGTTATCTTAAGTTTTAATACCGCGATAGTTTATTACCAGTCACTGATTAAAAAGTTACATTAAATATTAATAATTAAATAACAAATAAATTTAACTTTTTTAAAGACATATTTAAACCCGTACGAAAAATTCGAAACCTTTTTTTATCTTTAACGGTTTTGAAAACTATTATTTAATAAAATTCCAAAATTATTTCGCAAATTATGATATTATTAAGTTTTATATACCGGCGTACTTTTCGTATCGGCTATAATATTTTAATGAATTTTTTTTTCAAACGCGTTTATTTACTATATATTGAAAAACTTAATATAATATTATTATATTTATATTATTAAAGAAAACTTTCTTCCCGGTTTTTATAATACGTTTAAAATTATTATAACGTCCGATAATATTAAATCTAGATTCGTAAAGCAGGCCTTCTTTTATTTAATCTTAATAAGCTGTTTCAGAATTCGAAATTTTTCTAATTATATTTACGCCAATTACTTTCCCGTTAACCTCCGCCGGTTTTATTTATTCCTCGTTTATAAAAACCTTTAGAGATATCTATAAAGTAATAAAATAAAAACATTATTGATAAAAAAAATCTTTAAATTAGATAATTTTTAAATACAAAATAATTTATTAATTTTATACGAAATTACTTTTTTCCAGAAAAAAACGCTTATTTATACAAAATAAACCATATTTTAAGCAAGCGTTAAAATATTAAAAATACACGTTTTTTTAAGAAAACATTTATTATATAAAAGGGATAAACTTTTTTAGCTTAAAAAAAGAACGTAATAAAAAAGATTTAATAACAGTTAAAAATAATTATACTAAAAAGGTTAAAACTAAGAAACGGAAATACAACGTTTACGACAAGCCCCGATATAATACGTATACTTATAAGAAAATTATAAATACGCTTAACAAAAAATTCGATTAATTTAAACTGATTTAATATATTATTGTCAGCAGTTACCATGATCGAATGCAGGAATCTAGCGTAATTGCTCTAGATTAGTTCTTTAAGTTTTAAAAAAGAACAAATCTAGTTCGTAGGCAATCGCCATTCTATATACGATTAAGTGATAAAAGAATATTAGTAAATAAAAATTATCCTAGGCAGTATTTTGCTGCCTAGCCTGAATAAAGCCTACTAGCCGGCAGCACCTAAAAGCATTAACCTTGGACCCCACCTAATGCATAGACCCAGCAATGCATAAGGATTTCTACCAAAACCCGCGATATACAAAAACTAATAATAAAACAACGAAAAAAGATAAAATAAAACGGCTTTCGAATTTGCAAAAAGCTTCATCCTATTTATACGTATAAAGTACTTATATTATATAATTAACAAATTGGGGAGAAGATTTTAAGTAAAAAATAAATACGGTAATAATAAATAAAATATAAAAATTAAAAGTTTAAGTTAACGAAACTTTTATAACTGTATTTATAAATAAAAGTATATAAATATGTTAATAAAGTAGAATTAAAGTCAATATAGCTTATAAATTTATATATTTTAATATTTATTTAAAGTCATAGTATATTATATATTTAATATTTAATTTTTGTATAATGCGAATTATAAATATAAAAAGTGCGACATAATAAAGTTTTATTTATATTACGTATAATTAAAAGGAAATTATAAGTAATGGCCTTATTTTATTATATATTAATATGTTCAAATTTTGAAATATATTTTATGTTATTAAAATTATTTTATTTTATTCTTTATTAAATTTTATAAATACAACTGATATATATATTTACTTATTTTGGTTTGTATTTCACTTTCCGTCTTAATATTTATCTTAATACTTTAACTTAACTTTTAAATTTTAAAATTTTACGATTTTAATAAAATAATTTTAAAAGACTATTAAATATTATTTAAATTTTAAATTACGATATAACTTAATAACTTACGTAGATTTACCTTTAATTCATTTATATATATATAATTATTTAAAAAGTCTTAAGTTAAATACTTAATATATAATATTTATAAATCAAAATATGAAATATATAAAATTAACCTTATATTCAGATACCAAAACGCGGTAAAACGTTTTACTAATTAAATATTATATTTTCTATATTAAAACATATAACTTTATAAAATTTCGCGTAAATTTATATTAATATTAATATATTAAAAACTAAAGTTGTTTTATAATATATAACAATATAATCTTAAAGTAATTATAATTTAAAGCGCTTATAATATTAAACGATTTATCATCTTAAAGTTCAATTATTATATTGTAAAATTATAATGATTACTTGCCTAAATTTTGTAATGTTAATATTTTAGTAAATATTTAAATCTATATATATATTTATATATTTATAAATTTTTAAGAAAATATTAGTAAGTAATTATATAATATAAACCTTCTTTTATTAGTTAATTATAATGTTCTTTATATATATATATAACTTTTATTTCATTATATATAATTTTGTTATTTTATTATTCGTTTTTATATATTGCGAGTTTTGGTAGAAATGCTTTTATATTGCTAGGTCTATGCATTAGGTGGGGTCCAAGGTTAATTATTAATACGCCTTTTTGCGTTAAATGGCCGCGTCTAGAAATTTCGAAACTCCTAAAATCGTTTCAACTAAATTTTAAATATTTTTTAACTTTTCAAGTATTTTCTTAAATTTTAGGTCACGTACGAACCGTTTAAAATCCGTTTTATTAAATAACTTTATAAATCCGTTAGTAAGGTTGTTTTTATTTTTTACGTATTAAAAATTAATATTTTTTTCAAATATTCTTATTGTACGTAATAATATTTAGTTTTAATATAAGTTTTTTTTCGTAATATTTATATTTTATTTATTTATTTAAATACGTCTATATTATTTTTTAACTTAGAAATAAATCCTTTAATTATTAACCTTAACTTAATTGAAAAGTTTTAATCTTTATTATTTTTAATATAATCCTTTCTATATTTATATATTTTATTTTTATAATATATTTTATACTAACGTTTTATAATTTTAAAATTCAAAATACGGGCGCTCTAATTTTAAAAAATATACATTTTATAATAAATGTTCTTAATTTTTAATTATCCGGAAATTTTTATTTTACTGTTCCGAATTATTTTAAATTATTATATTTTTAAAACAAATAATTTCGTTTTAATTTTTTATACCAAAAAAGTAAATTTATTATATTATTTAAACAACGTAATAATTTTTCAATATATTTTTAATATTTAAATAATAGGTTATTTATAAATTTGAATTAAAAACCGGTTATAAAAGTTACATCCGGTTTATTAATATAATTTAAAAAGTTATATCTTATTTCTTAAATTTATATATTTAAATATATTTTTCTTCTTAATTCTATTTTCGTATTTTTAATGTACTTTAAATAATTTTACACGAATAATATACCCTTTTTTCGACTGTTATTTAATTTAATTAATTTAATTAACTTTTTAATATATTTCTCTTAATTTAATTTAAAGTTATTAATTGGTAGAAAAACGGATAGTTTGTATATTTACGTATTAATTTACGTTTTTTTAATTTTTAAATAATATTTTTATATTATTATTTATTAATTTCGAAAACTATAAATTTATTAACGTACAAAATAATAAAATAGTTATCCGGTTTTAATCTTGTAATAAATCGTATTATCCGAAATTAATAAATAGAAATTTAATTTCGTTAATATTATTTTATTTTATTTTGTATTAAATAACTTCTCTTTACTTTAAACCGTATAAAAAGTTTATTATTTTAATATCTTTTCTTTTTCCAAAAACGATAGGTTTTTTCATTCTTTCAATATATATTAAAATATTTTTTTTTAATTTGTTATTTAAATACGTAACGATAAAATTAATTTGAAATATATAATAATTAAAATAAATAATTAAAGTTATTGTTGTTGTTTAATATATACTTTTATAATATTTATTATTATTTTAATATAAATTCTTTTTTGTTATATAAATCTTTTTATATAAATACGTATTCTATGTATGTTTAGTTTTTTTATAAATATATATATCTTTTTATATTTATTTAACGTTAATAAAATATTTATAAATCATTTTATTAAAAAGTATAAACCTAAAAGTTTTAAGCTAAAATTTTTTTTAATTTCCGTAAAAATTATTTTAAATTATATTTTTCGTTTTAAATCTTTTATAATCTTTTTAAGGTCGGATTATCGTTCGTTATTATAAATAACTTATAAATAACGGATAATTTATTTAAATTAATTATTTTTTAATCCTTAAACTTAGAAACAGTATCGTATTTATCCTTTAATATATTAGCTATTTATTAATACTTATAAGTATTCCGGATAACTTAATCGGTATTTCCGTAACGTTTAAAAAAATCGTTATCGTCGACGTTTAATATGATAAAAAAATATATAAACTTTTATCGCTTTTTTAAGTTAAAGCTAGCTTTAATTTATGTATTAATTTAAGCTTTTAAGCTATATCATTTCAGGATTATTTTTTAAAACTTCTTTTTTATGTTTAACTTATTTAATTTCCTAATTTTTATCGTTTTTCGAAATAACGTTATCGTTTTTATTTTTTATGCCGACATTCTTTTACTTTTAGCGCTCTTTTAATTACTTTTATACGGGCTATAAAAATAATCAAATAATATTTTTAAATTTAAAAAGTTTTTTTTTTAATTTTTATAAGATTTTGTAAATTATAACATATAATATTTTAGATAATTTACCACCTTTTAATAGTTATATTTTATAATTATATTTTTTAATAACTTAATAATATATCTTTTATTTTATGAGTTATCTTTTTAGAGGAGACGTAACCGTGTAAACAAAATTAGATAAAATGATAGATTGCTACCTTAATTCCTAGGCTTCACTAAACCCATTCCTCTCGCAGACTACCTTATCCCGCTCCTATCCACGTCGATTCTTATCGAGGTTCTGGGCGGTTTTCGCAATCCGGAGCAGCCGGGTAAACCATTGTTCGTAATTTTTTTTATATCATTTCAAAATTTAAGTTTCGAAATCTTTAAATATATTATTATTTTCCTTTTTTAATTTCGTTAATAATTTTGCAATAATCGTTATACTTTCCGGCATACGCTTTTATAAAAATTAATTATCGTTATTTTTGTAAATTAAATTATATTTAAAAATTAAAAACCGAAATCGATTATTTAAAAAAAAAATTTGGATCGATAATAATGTCGATAAGTTTAATTCGTCCGGTAATTTTTTGGTAATTTTGTACCGTTAATAAGACGGTTTTAATAATAATCCTGCGGCTATAAATTACCGGTATCGTATATCCGGATTTACGTAACATAATATCTTAAATAATTCGAAAAGGTAATTTGGTACCAAATATTTTTTACTTAATTATCGTATTAATATTTCCCTTTTAATTATAAAAACGATTAAGTCGTTAAATTAACGAAGATTTAAAAAGATACCAGCTTTTTATACGTAATTAAAGTTTGCCGTTAAGGTTTGCCTTTAAGGTTTACCTTTAAAATTTATCATTAAGGTTTACTGTATAAAGCTTAATATTTCTTAAGTTATACTATTTAACCCTACTAAACCAGCTAACGGATATAAGGTTTGCCAGGGTCGAAACTTATCGGCAATTACGTATTAATCGGCTTCAGAATAAGGCTTTATAGGACCGAGGTATCAATTTATTTTAACCGTAAAACCATTAATTAGTTATCGTATTCTAAAATATTAGGTATAATATTTATCGTACAAATTATATCGTATAATAATTTTCTGTATATTTGGCTTAGCCTGGAAAATAAGGCTTGAACCTATTCAACTTTGCATTTTACGAGTTTTTAACTTTTTTAATTTAATATTTTAAATTTCGTTAATTAAAACTATATATTTATTATCGAAAATTGGAAAGTCATTATTATTAAACTTATATACTTTATTAAACTTAAATACGTTTTTAAAATGTCTATTAATATTTTATTTTTTATTATAAATTGTTTAATTTAATTAATTATATACATTATAACTTTTATTATTAAGTTTTAAAATATATCAGCATTTCTATTATAATAAAATTATATAAAGTTTGTTCTATAAAAATTAAATACCTTTTTTCGTAATTCTGTTTTAATATTAATTATGGCAGTTAAAAATTATTAGTTTAATATTTTTAATTATTTAAAATTCTTTAATAATCGATATACCGAATTCTTTATTATTATTTCAGCGTAAAAATTTTATATTTTTGTTTTAACTTTTTACGTTAAAAAATGTTATTTTTAAACGTTTAATTATCCGTATAATATAAGCGTATAAACTTTATTTTACTTCGTTTTTAATTCCAAACAAAATAGTATTTTTTATAATACGATAAATAATTTATAATAAAACCGAAATAGTTATTATTTTTAATAGTAACGGCCTTAATTAAGTTTATATTATATTTAATAACTTTTTTTCGTATTGTTTTTATCGTTAAAGGTTTATAAATGGGATTTTCTGTAATTTCTTTTTTGTTATACGTTATATAAAAAAGCGTTTTTATTTTATTAGGATTTAGGTTTATTTTTATAAACCTTTTAATAATCTAAATTAGTCGTTTTATATTGGGGTAATAAACACGGTGGTATTAAAGAATAATTTTCTTTGGTCCGTTATACGAACTTTTTTATATTTAAAAGCATTAACGAATATCTTTTTTAGATTATTGTTGTTATTTTTATCCAGTATCTTTTTTAATATATATTCTTATTAATAGTTTTTGTCGTTTGCAGATTTCGGTATTTAAATAATAGATTTCGGATTTTTATAAAACTATAAAAAAAAAGCTTTTTTAAAGTATATTAATTATCATTAATTAGAACCCGTTAGGGTTTATTAAGGTATTTTTATTTAAGTAACTTCCTTTTTTATGGTATATTTTTCTAGAAAATATTTTTAAGAGGAAATTGTTAATATATAACGTATAGTTTATTATGATTTCGTAATTTTTTTTACGAAAACTTTTTAAAAGTTATTTTATTATCCCGACGGAGGTAGCAGTTATAAACTTTGCATTTCTTATAATATTAATTCTTTTTAACTTAATATTTAACGTAATATTTTTTAAAAAAAAATACAGATACTATTCGTAATATTAACGTTTATTCTTAAATTTTAAAGTAATTTATTTTTATCATATTTTATAAATAAATAAACGTATAAGAATATAACGTTTTTAATAATTATTATTTTAAGACGTTTAACCGTTATAGCTTTAAGATATTTAATAATTGTAATTATTTTTTAAAACGTTTTGTTAACGTTATTTATAACGGTTAATTTAAAATTTCGATTATTAAAGTTTTAACGTAGTTAGTTATTATAATTATTACTTTAAACTATTTAAGTGCAATAATTTTAATAATATTAATTATTATAGTTAATTTCTATACTATTTTATTATATTACTCTATAAAGTTTTAAAGTTATTATTTATTAATATAAGCGTTAAACGTTTTTTCTTAAAACGGTATAATTTTTTAAAACCTTTAAAAATAAATTATTTTCGCTTTGTTTACTGTTATGGGTATTATTACGAATCTTGTAAAAGCTGTTGCTTTGGTTGTTATTGTTCATTTAATGTTAGCTTTATTCTTTTTTTTTCTTTTGTATTTTAAGAGAGTTTTTTGCTAGATATTCGTATTTGTTATAGTTAAAGCAAAATGGTTTCCGATTTTGTTTTATATAGGTTTGTTATTTCGAGAGTTATTATTTCCTTTACTTTTGTTCCTTTAAGCGTTATAAGATTCTCCTTTTTCTTTTTGTTATTATTGTTAATACGGTTATAGAATTTGCTGTTAAAGTTGTCGATTAGTTGCTGGAAAAAGTAATCCGTTTATTTAAGTATTAATTGTATCGTTTTGTATTAGCTGTTAGCGCGGTTCTTTATAGCAGTAAGAAATATCGTGATATACTTTTCGGTTTTAAGTTTTATATTATAGCCTTTTATTTTTCGAAGTAGCTTTTAAACTTTAGTAGTAAATTGTATAAGTTTTTTTTTATCGTATGTAATTTTGCTAAGCTTTTTTAAAGGAACCTTTTTCGGGCCTTATTTGATACTGTATAAGGTTTTCGTAAGACTTTTGATATTTTTGTTTCCTTTTTAATATTTGTGATAAATTTAAAAAATAGTTTTTATAAGTTTTGATAATAGCTTTCGTTAAACGTAATTAATTTATTTATTTTGATTTTATATCGTTTTTATAATTAATTTTTTCCAGTATAAAGTTAAGAGTGTTATTTTAATGCTTTTAATTAGCCTAAACTGATAAGAAATTTTTCCTTATTTAAAAAAAATCGAAATGCTTTTAACGGAATTTCGAATCGTTATTGGACTTTTTGGAATTTCTTTCCGTTCCTTTAAACGGATATTTAATTCGTTAAAAATGTTTAAGTTATTAAAGCTAAATAAGTTGTTAGGGAAATTATAACCGTTTTTCTCTTTTTTTTCGTGGGATTTTCAAAAAGCTTTGAAAAAGAGGATAAAGATAAGAAATTATTTAAATTATTAAGGTTTTCTCGTACCATTTTCTTTTTCTTTAAGTGATTTAAGTGGTTTTACCTTTTTTTTTTTTTCGTGGAGTCGAGTTTTTTAATAGACTACCTTTAAGGCTTTACTTTACTTTCTTTTAAAAGCTTAAATTTTTTTATATCGCTTTTTAATACGATAAATACTTTTTTAAAGTTATTTGCTTAAACTTTAAGCGAAGCATTTTACGACACTTTAAGTTGTATATTTATATTATACAAGCTTTTAAAGCTTTACGTTTTAAGTTAAAGCATATTTAATACTTTTATTATTATATTGTTTATTTATTTTATCGTATCGTTATATTTTTCGTTTTAAAGGTTTAATTTTTTAACATTATTTTCGATTTGTTAATATTTTTTTTACGCTTTAACGTTACGATTAACGTTATTTATATTACTATTTAAGGACGTATAAAATTTGTTTAGGTCGTTTTCGAATTATTATTTTTAGATAGAAGTTTTTAACGGCTGTTAAGGTAATAAAGCGTTTTTTATTAAGAATATTTTATAGTTTTGTTATTTTTCGTTAAAAAACATTTCGTTTTATAAAGCTTTTTAATTAAAAGAAGGTTTAGGTAAAGGAAAAGGGAAGGGGTTTTCGTTCGTATATTTGTTTATTAACGTTAATTATTATTTAATTTTTTCCTAAATCGTTAATTAAACGGTTTTTTTTTTTCGTTTTTTTTTTATTAATTTAGTTTTTAAATTTGTAATTAATTATTTCGTATAACGTATTACGATTGCCAATTAACCAAAAAATGTTATTATGTTAGCAGTTATAATGATCGAATATAAGAATTTGGCGTAATTGCTTTAAGTTAGTTTTTCAAGTTTTAAAAAAGGATAAATTTAATCCGTAAGCAATCGCCCTTATATATACGATTAAGTAACAAAAGATTATCAGTGGACAAAGGCTGTCTCACGCAGCATTCTGCTATCTAGCCTGAACAAAGCCCACTAGCCTTCAGCACCTGAAAGCACCAATTGCCGACAATTATAGTTATATTCTTTAGATTTATTGTTACAAAGTGCTAAGAAACGGTCCGCTTACTGGTTTTGACCGTTTAATGGTGTAGTACGTTATATTATTTTTATTATTTAATAATCAATTTAGTTTAGATTACCGTTTATTCGCATCTATTTTTGTTAATTAATTATAAGTATGCGATTTTGGCGATTTTGTATGGGAAATGGTGGCTCGTCGGGAGGTGAAGCGTGAGGGGGGTCCGACTTACCTACCTGCGAAACTGCTTTTTTCCTAGCCTCTCACGCTGTTGTACCGAAACATTTAACATAATAACGCCTTTATCCAACGTACAGCCCGTTAAACGGAAAACCATTTTTTTCTTTTCTTTTTTCTTACCGTTTCTATCCCGATAGCTCGTATTAAAGCAATAGCTACCACGATACGGACTTGCTTCCAAACGCCGTTAAATACACCTCCCGAATCGTTTCCCGAATCGTTTTCCGAAATTATTACGAACTTAACGAAAAAAAAATTAAATCGGCAAATCCAAAAAGCGAAGGAACGGTAACGACTTTAACGGAAACATTAGCTCTACTTCTACTATTTCACAGAGCTTTACTCCAAACGCTTCCCCAGGCGTTGGGTCTTCTCCCACGATGTCTTCCTCCCCTCCGGATGGCGAGGGCGGTACGGCGTCAACGAAAGAAACCCCTACGATGGCAACCGGCCTTGGAGTTGGAATACCATTAGGGCTCGGCCTCATCGGGCCTTACTGTTCCTCGGGATTCGGGTTCAGAAACGGAACAAGCCAGCACCTGTGCAGCCCCACGTTCATCAAGCGCAATACATACTTCCAGAGGCTTACTATAAGTCTTATCCGCAGACAGGATCGGCGGCCCCGTATAAAGGAACCTTCAGAGACCAGAGCCCCGCGGAACTCTGAGGCACAAGGGAAAGGGCAGAACTATGATACCCCTGAACTTGTGCAGCGTCTTGCGTCTATTCTCTCTCTCTCTACCGTTAGTAGTAATACCCTGTAGCATTACACATAATACGGAGCAGTACTCATTTTCCTGGCGTACGCGACATAGGAATATATCAATATGACGGTATAATCCGTACGCGGGACTTATACCTTCGTAGCCAGCACCCTCAACCTCACGTAACCGATCTGGTACCCGCCGCTCGGATTCCTGCACACGCACTCCAAAACATCAACCACCTCCCTAACGCACTCCTCCCTCAGCGGCCCTTCCTTGACGGCCTCGAAGAACTGCGCACCCATGAGCCGCACCCAGGCTTCGACGCCGCCCCGGTCCGTTGCGGCCGTGGGCCTGTACTCCCCCTCGACACGGTCGATCCTCCACCCGCCGGCCGTGCGCTCCATCATCTCAGTGACCCATGCCTCGTCGGGGAAGAACCAGGGGTCCGCGCGGCGGGCCGTCTCGAGGCCGCCCTCTGCGCGCCGCGCCACCGCCATCAGCAACGCCGCCCGCATCTCCGCCACGTTGCCGAGCCCGCCCATCTCGAACGCGAAGACGCCGCCCGGCGCGAGCGCCGAGCGCACCCCGCGGAAGAAGTCCGCCTGCGCGGTCGCCGGCGATCGCAGGACCCAGTGCAGTACCGCGTTCGAGAAGGCCTTGGTGAAGGCCCCCGTCTGCAGGTTCGGCGTCCTGATCAGGTCCAGTGCGTCGTTCACTGGAGGAAGGAATCTGGTTAGTGGCCTGAAGGAAACGAGGGTCTCTCCTGGTGGATTTGGGGCTCCCTCGGGTTGGATCATGGGCGTGTATTGGACGGTACTTGCCTTCGAAGGTGCATTTCGAAGCACCGGCGCTCTCGGCGGCCTTGCTGGCTGCTTCGATCATGGCCGGGGAGGAGTCAGTGCCGTGAATTCTCCCGTTTCCCTGAGCGAGGATCGCGTGGATCTGGAGGTCGAGAACCCCATCTGGGACGTGTAAGGCAAGTCAGAAATGGCGTATTGGATCTCATCAAGAACTGGTGTGATAGTCTGAAAAGCTGGGAGATAAGAATACGGTCACGGCAACTTACCACCGCATCCGATGTCCAGGATTACATCGTCCTTCTGTGGATCGAGCCATTGCATAATCTTGCCCGCGAGTTTCGGCATGAATGAGGCTGCATTCTGGTATGCCTGGTCATGTCGTTAGGACAATCGCTTAAGGGGTATAGCATGGCGGACTTGCGTCTGAAGACCAGTGGTCTTTCCTGTCTGACATTGTGGGATGTAGGGCGCTATGTATAGCACTCATTCAGGTACTGATAGGGCGTATTACAGACTGACGGCAATCTCAATACACCAGCACTCGTTTTATATAATATGAAGCACTCGAGCTCCCTCCGCTTCTAGGATGGATTTAGCTTCCTACGCTAGGCCGATGCCGGAGCTACTACATCAGGGGCTCGAGAGGCTGTTAAGAGTGTAGCCCAGTAAGAGCAGGACATGATTTGGTAATAATCGATGGGGAAAGCAAACTTGGTGGGGATCTACCCGGATTTAGAGTTGTGGTAAGGGATAAAACATGGGCCTGCTTCTCGAATTGCAACCGCGCGAAGGGTATCTTTGTCGACTTCATCACTGTAGCGCTACGCTAACACATTTAGTCTATGTCAAGCAGCTCATACTTATCCTCTCCCAACGCCTTTTCCACCCTCTTCATAATGGCCAGCACCTTTTCCTCTTCCAGCCTTCTCCCCACGATCTGAACTCCAACTGGAAGCCCGTGCATGGACTCCGCATCGTACAACTTGTATGCACCTTGCGCCACACCGTTCAGCTTCCTTACGTTAAAGCCGACTGGGAGTTTATCGAGATTCTTGTCCACATGCGTCACGGGTATTACTCCGCATGTATAGTCCAGCTTCGAGGATTAGTAAGCGCTTCACGATGAGCCCCCCGGGGGGGGGGGGGGGGGGGGAGACTTACCACGTTGAAAAGAAAGGTGTAGCCGCAACTACTCACAGCATCTTTCATACCGCCGTGGGGCACCGCTGGGGTGGCATTCGGATGCGTAAGTAGGAAATCAACGTCGACGCTGTTCCACCACTGGAACCACTTATACCGGTAAGCCTCGCGCTTCGCAACCAGCTTCCAGTTCTCGAAGGCAGTCTTCTCGTGCCACTCCTGGATGAGCCCGGCCCAGATATCATCCTTGCGGACGTACTTTACCCAGAGGTAGTACAGATACTTGAACGGCCGCGGCAGTCGCATGAGCCAGTCCAGCTGGTGGGCTCCCGGGTCGTTCCACTCGCCGGATCGGAAGAAGGACTTGAACATCTTGCAGCCGTCAGCGTTCAGTAAGTGCGCGCCGAGGTACAGGGCTTCGTAGGGCGAAGGTGGGTCAATCTCGACGATCTCGTGGCCGGCTCTCCTCAGAGCCGCTTCCGTCTTCTCGAGTGCCCTGGTGCATGCGGGGCTAGGATCGACGACACCATCTGTCCTCATGATTCCCACCCGCAACTTCTTCTTTGCCGCGTAGTCTTTCTCGACCTCCGGCCTCCACGCCAGCGGAAGGACTGAGGGGTCGTATTTCCACGGTTGCATCTCGATTATTGACCGCGTGAAGTACGTGAGGTCGTTCAGCGTCCTCGCCATAGGACTGTAGACGCTAGGCACGCCTTCCTGACCCGGCATGCTCGTGCATATGCCCATCTTCGGCCACCGCCCGATCGAGCACCGCAGACTGTAGATACCTGAGAAATGCGCTGGGACGCGCACGCTGCCAGCAACGTCGCTGCCGATCCCTATCCTCCCACCCAGAGCCAGCAGCGCCGCCTCGCCGCCGGTGGACCCACCGGGGGAGTACTTGCTATTATGGGGGTTGGTACACCGGCCCCAGACCTCGTTCGTGGACTCGAAGCTGAGCATGGTTATAGGCAGATTCGTCTTCACGTACGGAACGGCGCCCGCGTCCTTGAGGAGGCGCACGATAGCGCCGTCCTCGGGCTCCTTGTTGCCCACGAAACCACTGTAGCCGACCGTCGTATCGAACCCTCCGACGATAATCGTGTCCTTAAGACTGACCGGGATGCCCGCCAGGGGTCCCTTGAAGTTGATGGACCCATCCTGCACCCAGCCCTCAGCGGCCGACACCATGACCTCGGTCAGACAGTTCGTCTTCTCATGTGCCCTCAACGCAACCCTGCCGTAGGTCCGCAGGATGTCGATAGGCCGCAGCACATTCCTGTGTACATCCTGGACGAGCTCCTCGATGGGCTTGTCAATAATCTCTCGGTCAAATGCCGTGAACAGCCCGTGGCACTGCGTCAACGCTCTGACCCTCTCCGCTCTTTCATTTTGCTTAAACTTGCTGTCTACTGTGAACAAATCGGCCGGGGTAATGTGTTTGTTCCGGAATCGGAGTTTGGAGATGGGAAAGCTTACCAGTCTCGCCTGTGCTGCAGGTATTGAAAGAGCATGGCTATCTTTACGGTAGGGCTAACTAGGAGTGTGGCTGGCGATTCAGAGAGGTCACATACGAAGTGTTTAAAGAGTGTAAAACAGCTTCAAGTACAAAAATCGAAACCCACCTTAGTTACTAACTATTCGGGAAAAAAATCAATCGCCTTGAGAAAAGGAGGATATGAGTGAGTACAGATAAGCTCATGCTTATATGAAGGGTATCGGACGCTGTGGGGAACTCGGAGTGCGGCATAACCCTCTGTCTCCTTATCTGACAGGCTGGAATGCCCCAGTTAAAGCAGCCCCGACCCCCGTCTCGTTCCCGGCCGTTGATAACCGCTTGGAGCTACCCCATTCGGCGCTATGCTTAGCGTCGGTTAGACTCCAGTAGGCTTCGGGGAAGTGGAGAGAGAGAGAGAGAGAGAGAGGGGGGTACATGATAAGGCTCCAGTTAGATCAGGGTACTGAAAAACTGCTACTAGTATCAGTAAGTGGGGCTACTAGTAGATACTGACAGTTACTAACAGTAGCTGATATCAGTAAAAATTTAACTTCTTTATTTTTAGGGTTGTAACAATGATTTAAACTGTATTAAAAGCGATTTTTTTGTAGATGCTAATACTAATATACTTTTATTAAAAAAGTAGAGAAATCGATTTTCTATATATTTTTAAACATTTAAATATATATTATCCCCATCGAAATATATAAAAGTATATAATTTATTATTATAATAATTTGTAAAACCTTTACCAAAATCTTAGTTATAAAACGATATATATATATATTAATATAACACTTAAAATAACGTATATTAAGAATGAATATCTTTAAAATATAAAACTTTAATGTAAATTTTAAATATATAAAATAATAATCGATATCTTATTAATAACAATAAAAATATAAAATGATTTGTATATTTCTAACATTAGTTAAATTCCTATAATATATTACGATTAAAATTATCATTATATAAATACTATTTATAAAAATTAGGAAAAAAAAAATTGTTTATTTTTTATTTATTTAATATTTACATATTAATAAACCCGATTTATATGTTTTATATATTATTTAAACGCAAAAGGTTCAAAGAATTTAATTTACATATTTATATATATACCTATATTAACTTAGGATAATATATATTAATATATATTAAAATTTAATTATATTTATTCTTATTTATTTATGTTAACTTATATTAAAGTTTCATTTAATATTTATAATAATTTATATTAATATTGAAATATATATATAAATACTTTTAATTATCTATCTTTATTAGTTATTATTAATATATATATTTATAACATTTATTGTATATAAATTAATTTATATTATATTGGATTTATTTTCAATAATGTAATTAAGTTTTCATACATATTTGTTATAAAATAGCTTTTATAAAATATTATCTTTTTTAAATAAAAAATTTATTTAAAAGATAAACGAAGTTTTTTTATACGATATAAACGACGTTAGTAAAAACGGTTTTTATAAACATTATAAATATAATAAACTTTTTTGAGCTTATTTTTAATAAAAATATATCTAAATATAATATATATATCTTTTTTAAATAATTATATATTTATATTTTATTACCGATAAAAATATAGAAATACCGTAAAGCGAAAATTAAATGTATTTTATATAACGATATAACTATAATCTTTTTAAAAGGTTATAATAATTCGAACCAAAATAAATATTAAAAATATAAATATAAATATATAGCAACTAATAATAACGACGAAAAAAACGGAAAAGTAATACGTATATAATAAAATATAATGTCGGCAATTGGTGCTTTTAGGTGCTGCAGGCTGGGGGGCTTTATTCAGGCTAGGCAGCAGAATGCTGCCTGGGACAGCCTTTTGTTCACTGATGATCCTTTTTTACCCAATCGTGTATGTAAGGGCGATTACCTACGGACTAGATTTGTCCTTTTTTAGAACTTAAAGAACTAACCCAAAGTAATTACGCCAGATTCCTGTATTCGATTACTATAACTGCTGATATGGTAGCATTTTTTGATTAATTGACCACCGTAATACGTTATACGAAATAATTAATTACAATTTAAAAAGCTAAATTAATTAAAAAAATACGAAACTTAAAAAAAACCGTTTAATTAACGATTTAAAAAAGAGTTAAATAATAGTTAACGATAACAAAAGACGCAAAATTTTTAAAAAGTTTCCCATTAAATAAATTAATAACTTATCCGATAACGGTTTCGTTTTTAAGAAACGGAAATATATAAATAATAATAACTTTTTTCTTTTTTCTTACCCCAGATTTTTATATAATTAAAAGATTTTTTAAAATAAAGAATTTTATAAAAAAAAAGCGGGCGGAAATATAAAAGGCATCTTAAATAAAAAATTATTAGTCGTTTTAATAATAAAGGTTAAAAATAAAAAATTAAAATAAATTTAAATAAACTTTATACGTTTTTAAGTATTAACATAAATAAAATTAAATAAAACGTTAAAATATAAAAAGATAAATATTAATAGGTCGAATATAAAGTTAAAAATATAAAGTTTTAAAATTAATAAATTAACGAAATAATGTTACGATTAAATGACGTAATAATAAAAGTTTTAAATATATTTAGAAATAAAGTAACGCGAAGCTTTAAAAATTCGTATAATATAAATATATAACCGGACGCGTTATAAAACGTTCCGTTTAAAATTAAGATAAATAACTTTAAAAAAGTATTTATCGTATTAAAAAGCGATATAAAAAAGATTAACCATTTAAAAAAAGCAAAATAAAGTTTAAAAATTAATTTATTAAAAAGCTTAATTTTACGAAAAGAAAAGCAAAAAAAAAAAGTAAAAGTATTTAAATTACTTAAAAGAAAAAGAAATAATATGCGGAAACTTTAATAATTTAAACAGTTGTTTATTTTTATCCTTTTTTCGGGCTTTTTTAAAAGTTTTTCGAAAAAAAGAAAAATTATTATAATTGTCTTTAATAACTTATTTAACTTTCATAATTTAAATAACTTTAATAAATTAGGTATTCCTTTAAAGAAACGGAAAAAAAACTTTAAAAAGTTAAGTAACGATTTAAAGTTTTATTAAAAACGTTTCGACTTTTTTTTAGATAAGAAAAATTACTTATTAAATTAAACTAATTAAAATTATAAAGTAACGCCTTTAATTTTATATTGGAAAAAATTGGTTATGAAAACGGTATAAAATTAAAATAAATTAATTAATTACGTTTAATAAAATTTATTATTAAAATTTATAAAAAGGCGCCTTTTAAATTAATTACAGATATTGAAAAAGGAATAAACATATTAAAAATATTACGAAAAATTTATATAACGATAAGTAAGACAAGGTTAAGATTATTTTAAAAAAAGCTTACCAAAATTATATACGATAAAAAAGATTTTATAAATTTTTTCCAAAATTCTAAAAGTTTTTACGAAAAATAAAAGGTTATAATATAAAACTTAAAACCAAAAAGCATATTACGATATTTTTTATTGCTATAAAGAACCGCGTTAATAACTGGCACAAAACGATATAATTAATATTTAAATAAACGAATTGCTTTTTTTTAATAACTAATCGACAATTTTAACAGCACATTTTATAATCGAACTAATAAAAAAAAGAATAACGAACGGTTTTATAATATATAAAAAGGTAAAAAAAGTAATAATAATTTCCGTAATAATAAGCCCGTATAGAATAAAAATAAGAAGTTATTTTGTTTCAATTATGGCAAGTACGGATATTTAGCAAAAAATTATTTTAAGTTTAAAAAAAAAGAGTAAAGGTAAAAAAGGGAAGTAAGGCCGAAATAGAGGCAGAAGTTAAAGTAATAATAATAACTAAAATAACAGCTTCTGTAATACCCGTAGCGATATTTGCGGCGGTGAACCGAGTAAAAAGTAATTTATTTTTGAAGGCCTAGAAGATTTGTACCGTTTTAATAAAGGAATATTTAACGTTTATATTAATAAGTAACAGGTTTAGGATCTTGTATAATAATACGATAAAATAATTTAAAAGTTAGTTAGAATAATTAATATTATTAAAATTATAATGTTTAAATGCTTTAAAGTAATGGTTATAATAATTAACTGCCTTAAAACTTTAATAAGTAAAAGGTTTAAAGCGACTGTTGTAAATAACTTTAACGAGGCGTTTTAAAAGGTAATTATAATAGCTGAATACCTTAAGGTTATAGTAATTAAAAACCTTAAAATAGTTATTATAGGTAATGCCATGCTGTTATATATTTATTTATTTATAAAGAATAATAAAAATATATTATTTCAGGATTTAAAATCAAACGTTAATATTACGAATAATATTAAGGATTTCGAAAAAAATTCGATTTTAAATATTAAAAATAAAGGAATTTATATTATAATAAGTAAAAAACCTGTTATCGTTATTGCCGTTAGGATAATAAAGTAACTTTTAAGGGGTTCCATAAAAAAATAACGAAATTATAATAAAATATACGTTATATATCGACAACTTTTTTTTAAAGGTATTTTTTAAAAAGATATATTATAAAAGAAAAGGTTACCTAAATAAAAATACCTTGTACATTTTAACGGGTCCTAGTTAATAATAATTAACGTGCCTCGGAAAAGCTTTTTTTTAAAGCTTTACGGAAAGCCGAAATTTATTATTAAGGCCCCGAAATCGACGAACGATAAGAATTATTAATAAGAATACGTATTAGAGAAGGTATTTAGTAAAAAAAAACGACGGTAACCTAAAAAAGGTGCTCGTTAACGCTTTTAAGGATAAGAAAGTTCGTATAACGGACGAAATAATAAAGAAAATTATTTTTTAATACCGTCGTTTTTATTACCTTAATATAAAACGTTTAATTTGGATTATTAAAAGGTTTACGGGAATAAATTTAAATTTTAACGAAATAAAAACGTTGCCTTATATAGTATATAACGAAAAAAAGATACGGAAAATCTTATTTATAAATTTTTAACGACGGGAGAAATACGTAAGGAAAATTATTTAATATAATATAAGTTTAATTAAGCCCGTTAATATTAAATAATTATTATTTCGGTTTTATTATAAACGATTTATTACGTTCTAAAAATATTATTTATTTAAAATTAAAAACGAAATATAATAAAGTTTATAAGCATATATTATACGAATAATTAAGCGTTTGAAAATAACAGAAAGCAAAAAAGTGCAGACCTTACGTTTAAACGGTAACAAAGAGTTCGGTATAAACATAATTAAAAAGTTTTGTACGGTTAAAGGTATTAAATTAATAATTTCCAGTTTTTATAACCAGTATTAAAACGAAATTACGGAAAAAAAAAATATACAATTTTTGTAAGATAAAATTTATATAACTTTAACCGAAATAAAAATTCCGACATAGTTTTAAAACTTAATAATAAAAATTATAATGTATATAATTAACAAAATTAAATAGTTTATAGAAAGAAATATAATATTAATCGAATACTTTAAAAACGTATTCGAATTTAATAAATTATATAAACCTAATAATAATTACCTCTAAATTCTTGGCAGTAAATACATAATGCTAATTAATCAGAACTATAAAATTAAATTAAAAAAAATAGTAACCCGTAAAATAAAGGACATGCTATTAGGTTATTAAAGGACGTATAATTATAAGGTATAGTTATTAAAAGGCGGTAGATTATTTATAGCATTATATATTACAGTTTATAAAAATCTGGAAGAATTAAAAAAGCTTTCCGACCTTAAAAATATTATTCGATCGCTTTTATAGCCTATATAAAAACGCCTAAAATATTATTAAAAACAAAAAAATATCTGAATAAAGAATAAGAACGATAACGTTATTTCGAAAAACGATACGGACCAGGAAATTAAGTAAATTAAGCGTAAAAAAAACGCACAAAAAAACAATTCTTAAGTTATATATCTTAAAAGCCTTAAACGAAGCCCTTAAGCTAATACGCGAATTAAAGTTAGCTTTAACCCAAAAAGACGATAATTATAGCTTATATACCTTTTATTTCGTCCTAAACGTCGACGATAACGACTTTTTTAAAGGTTACGGAAACGCCGATCAGGTTATCCAAAATATTTACGAATACTAACAAATAGCTAATATATTAAAAGATAAATACGATAACATTTTTAAGTTTAAAAATTTGAAAAATATTAACCTAAACAAGTTATTAATTACCTACAGGTTATTTATAACAATAAACGACGGCCCGTCCTTAAAGAAAGCTATAAAGAGCTTAAAACGAAAAATATAACTTAAAATAATCTTTATAAAAATTAAAAAAAACCTGTTGCGTAAAATTTTTAAATTTACGCGCTTTAACAAAAAAGCTCATAAATACCTTATTAATACCAAATAGGTACAAAAAAAGAAATATACGTTTATAAGAAAGCTAAATAAATACAAAATACGTATCTACGCAAAAGGATTTATCCAGCGAAAAGGAATTAACTATAATAAAACCGCAGCGAACATAGCAAAGGCTATGCACTGGAAAATCCTGATGGCCTTAGCTGCCCATTTGGGCTAGCACATACTCTAGATCGACTTTATCGCTGCGTACCTGAATAGTAAGCTGAAAGAAGATATTTACATGAAATAGTTCCCTATGTTAAAGGAGTACTTCGACACGTATCCAGAGGACAGAAAAGCAGACCTGTCTCTTCGGTACAGGAAGCTAGAACGAGACCACCCGCATCAGAAGTACAACAACCTAGGGTTGTTCGGAGCAGTAGATACAAGCTTTACGGATAACCAAGAATCAGCAAAGTCCATTACAGAGTACGTATTCTTCATAGCTAAAGCGCCCGTATCTTGGATTTCAAAGCTACAGGGCGTTATTACGAAATGCACCACAGAAGCAAAGTATATAAGTGCAGGAACAGCTGCAACAAAAGCAGCAGGAATCAGAAACTTCTTAACAGAACTAAGGCTTATACCTAAAAATTCTATTCCTATCCTAAAAAATAATACAAAAATACTTAAATAAATAAAGAAAATACAAATATTACGAAAAAAGCATTATATCAAAATTAAATATTATTACGTACGATAGGAAATCCAGGTAAAAAATATTAGCTTTTAATACGTAAAAAGCAAAAACAACCCTGTAAACGAGCTTATAAAGCCACTTAATAAAACGGACTTTAAACGATTCGTACAGGATTTAAAACTTAAAAAAATACTTGAAAAATCGAAAAATACTAAAAAAATAATATATAAAGATTAAAGTTTAATCTTTATACAGATTAATTATTTTTAGATTTAATTTTAGACTTTTCGGACTTTTCAGCTACGGTTATCTAACGCAAAAGGGCGTATCGGCAATTAATGCTTTCAAATGCTGCAGGCTAGTAGGCTTTATTCAGGTTAGGCAGCAAAATGCTGCCTAAGGCAGCCTTTATCTACTAATAATCCTTTATCACCCAATCGTATATGTAAGAGTGATTGCCTACGGACTAAATTTGTCCTTTTTTAGAACTTAAAGAACCAATCCAGAGCAATTACGCCAGATTCCTGCATTCGATCACTGTAACTGCTGACATATAATAAATATATTTATATTAATATATTATAGGAAACAATTTATTAACCGCAAATTACGTAATTATTTATTAATATTAAAATATTTAACGAAAAAAAAAATTAATTTCGAAAAAGATTACGCAAAGATTTATATTATACTTAAAATTTATTATATAAAGCTTAACAGTTTTTAAATTATATTGTCTGCCTTTAAAAACCTTATCATACTATAAAGCTAGTAGGTGTAAAGTTAATCAAAGTCGAAGTTTATCGGCAACTACGTATATAAACCTTTTAAGTCAATATTAATCGAAAGATTACGTACTTACGAAAGCTAAACAATTAGCTTTAAAATAAAACTTTATAAAATTAAAATAGTAATTTATTTTAATTGTAAAAACTATTTTAATTATCGGATTTTAAAATATTAAATATAATATTTACTATACAAATTCTATCGTATAATAAATTTTTATACATTTAGCTTAACTTAAAAAATAAGATTTGAATTTATTTAACTTTACGTTAAAAATATTTTAAATAAAATATAATGTAAATATTTTATTAAAAACGTTTTAAAAAAATTTATATTAATAATAAATAAACGAATTATTTATAATAAAAATTATTTTCATAACTTACCGATTAATTTTTATTTTATTTTATTGTTAAATATAAATAATTTCGTAAAATTTTTAACATCTTTTTTAAATATTACGTTATTAAAAATCTTAAGGTCCATAGTTAGTATTTAGATAGCGTTTTAATAACCTTATATATACTGTTAAGTATTTCGAAAACGTAATGGCGGTAATAAAATATATTAAGCCTTTAGTCGTTTTCGAAGTAATTTTGGAACTTAATATCGTAGGGTTTAGATATTTAAAATGAATAAAAATTACCTTATTTTAATATAAACTAAATTATAAAAATAGGGGTGACAAGATGGGAAGGTGGTATTGCAGAGAGAAATGGGGTCGCGGAAAAACGTATGGGTTACCGAAAGGTTCGTTTGCGAATGATTCCGTATGATACGTAATTTAATAATGATTCGGAATTATTCCGAATCATTCGCACCTTAAGAAACGCTACACCCACCAACTTAGCTTGATCTAAATAACCCCAGACCGAATCTTACCCGTGGAACCCACAACACCCACTGCGTTAACCCAGGCAGTCTTATATTCAAACAGGTGATTATAAAGTTTCACCTGGATTCTGTTGAACCGTAGTAAGATTATATTCCCTGGCGGGACGGTATAACTCAGTTGACTTTGCAAGACAAATCGAATCTTTTAAAGAAGGAAGCTGGGAGTACTGACTAGTATCATGACATCAACCGAACCCCCACACGATCCCCAGAGGACAGGATCCTGGCTTGTCTGCACGGCCTGCGGGACGCAGTACCCGGCTGCAGACCGGCATGAGGTGAAGACGTGCTTCATATGCGACGACCCGCGGCAGTTCACGCCGCCGACGGGGCAGGCCTTCACGACGCTGGACGAGCTGCGCCGCTCGAGCCACAAGAACAAGTGGGTACCGTTTTCTTGTGACGACCGCTTCACGTCCATCGTCACGGAGCCCAAGGTTGGCATCGGCCAGCGCGCCATTCTGGTGCGCACGCCGCGGGGCAACGTACTCTGGGACTGCGTCACGCTGCTAGACGACGAGACGGTCGAGAAGATCAGGGACCTCGGCGGCCTGAAGGCCATCGTCATCTCGCACCCGCACTTCTACTCGGCGCACGTCGAGTGGGCGCGCGCCTTCGACTGCCCCGTCTACCTCGCGGCCGAGGACAGGAAGTGGACTGCGCAGTCCTCGGATCACCAGGTCTTCGTGACGGAGACGGAGTGGGACCTGGAGATCGACGGCGAGGTGTCCGGGGTCAGGGTCCTGAAGCTCGGGGGCCACTTTCCGGGCTCGTCCGTCCTGCTGTACGACGGCCGCATGCTGATTGCCGACACGATGATGACAACACCTGCAGGGCTGGGCAACTGGGAGACGGACGCCGTTGGCGGGAGCCGTGACCGGCCACGCGGCATGAATAGCTTTTCATTCATGTGGAGTATCCCTAACATGATCCCGCTGGCGCCTGTTGAGATAGACAGGATGTGGGGCATTCTAAAGAAGTACGATTTTAGGAGCACGCATGGACTACTCGTGGGCATGGACATCGTCAAAACGGTGCCCGAGATGAGGCGGCGCGTCGAGTTGAGTATGCAGATACATATATACCATTGCCGAGGGAATGACGACCACGCTTTGTTAGAGGAGAAGACGGAATGAGAGTCATGATATTTATGCTACACGAATGATAATGAAAAGTGTCTCCTACAACTTGCTATTGCCGGGCTGCGGGATCTTCACCACGACCTTTCCCCAAGTCCCCCGTGAGCCGAGCGTGAGCAGGGCGTCCGGGAGGCTCTCGAGCCCAACGAATTCCCGATCCGCGAACACTGTGCCCCGGAACTTGCCCTGCTCTATCAGCTTCCCAATGCCGTCCCAGACGACCGGGATCTTGTCCTTCTCGAACCTGGCGTAGGCGCCCCAGTGTATGCCGACGAGGCTGATGTTCTTCAGCAGCACCTTGTTCATGGCGACCTTCTCGATGGCTCCCGCCGCGAACCCTACGACGAGGATGCGCCCGTTCCACGCGACGCACTTGGTGCTCTTGTCGACCACGCCGACGGGGTCGTACACGATGTCGACGCCCCGGCCACGCGGGGTCAGCTTCCGCACGAGCTCCGGCCAGCCCGGGTCGCGGTAGTCGACGACGTGGTCGGCGCCGAACGCGCGCGCCACCTCGCGCTTGCGGTCCGTCCCCGCCGTCGCGATCACCGTGGCCCCGAATGCCTTGGCCACCTGCACGGCAGCGAGCCCGACGCCGCCGGCCGCCGCGTGCACGAGCACCCAGTCGCCCGACCGCACCCCCGCCCGCAACACCAGCGCCCCGTAGCTCGTCGGCGCCGTCACGAACAGTCCCGCCGCGTCCGCCATCGACCACCCCTCCGGCACCGGCAGAAGGTCGTGCTCCCGCGCGCACACCCGCGTCGCGTACGCGCCCTGGCTCGCGCCGAACACGCGGCTGCCTACGGGGAACCGCGGCGTCTTAGAGGACGCGGGCGTTGCGAGCACGACCCCGGAGAACTCGGCCCCGGCCACCCAGGGAAATGCTGCACGGTTTAGTTAGTTAAAAACCGGGTTGGGATTCGGGATGGTGATGGTGATGACTAGGAAGGGGAAGGAGCTCGGGTCGTGTTGTGCGAGGAAGGAAGAAAAGTCAGTGAGTGGCTCACGTGGTTGATTCTGGTATTTTCCCTGTATCTGCAAAATGTCGAAGAAGTTGGTCGCCGCCGCGTGGACTTCAATTAGGTAGTCATCCGGCCCTGGCTTCGGGTCCGGAAGCTCGGTCACCTTGAGCTCCTTCGGGCCCTGAGAGCGGGATTAGTAACTACATAATGGATGTCCTGTAGATAGTCCCAATCATCATCTGTACCTTGACATATTTAGTAATTTGGATACCCTTCATGTTCGGCAGCTAGAAGGCGAGACAAACGGATATGAGACAACAATTGTAGAATGACGGTGCTAGAAACTGCAAAGCATAGATGTGGTTCAAGGTTGCTTCCTCATAGGGACCGGTAAACGGGCATGCGCAGCCGAGGTACGATGCCAACCTTGGCGGTGCGAATAATGAAGTAAGGTACCCTGTACGTACTCTGAACGCACTCCGATTGGTTCAAAGGGGAGAGACGGGGATGTTGATATGCATTCTCGCATGATCAGCTCATTTCCTCTTCGGGAAGTTCCTCAGCCTCAGAGCCCCCGATGTTCTCGCCGGGTGTGGCTGGTGAAATGGGGGGATTCCTGAGAAGGTGTTCGATGCCAAGAGAAGACTTCAAGAGGCAACCATGCGTAATGTGGCTGAACTGAGATCCCTCATTTGGCATGAGGTGTCTAGTAGGTACGACGACGCACAGCTTACAGGCTACTACAGGGAGAGCTACAGGTGCTGCCCCTCGACATACGGATAAGGACATTCTTCAATCGCTACACACCCTAAGTAGGTAACAGCAGTTGGCATCAGTTTGCGATTCCTCACTGCACCAGGCCATATCACTCGCCATCATACTTTTATCAGCTCATCCCACTAGTCCCTTTCCCGGTTGAGAACAGAAACTCAACGCCCATTTGCATTGCCCCACCATCTGTGAATCCTCAATCCATCCATTCATCCATTTATCATCACCATTAACGGATCCGTTAACTTATCGCTATACGTTAGCTCTACTGATTGAGTTGTCGCCACTCCTACCACCGGGGCCACCCTGCCAATCCCAGAGCCTGACACCGTTTGATCCGTGTGAGCGACATTTTGCCTAGGCTACTTACTTATTCCTCCGCTATTCCATCTCAGCCATCATCCCCGTCTACTTTCTGAGTCTCTCATACATCGTTCACTTCGACTCGACTTCGGCTAGATAACCCAGCTGGAGATGGCCGACTCAGCGGAGGGCAGCAATAGCGACCCCCAGGTCAGCTTCAAGGTCAAGACTTCGGGCGATAAAAGCCACACCATCACCATGTCCGAGTCGGCTACCGTATTAGACCTGAAGACTAAACTGGCCGGATCCGATTACGAGAACATCCCCATCGAGCGACAACGCCTTATCTATTCCGGCCGCGTCATGAAAAACGACGAGCCCTTGAGCACCTACAAGATCAAGGCCGGCAACACGATACATCTGGTCAAGAGCGCCGCCAGTAACCAACCTCAAGCGCAAGGAGCCTCGTCATCTACGTCTGCCGCACCTCAGGTTCCTACCAACATGGCCGCCGGCACCGCCAATAATCCTCTGGCCGGTCTTACGGGTGCTCGTTACGCCGGTTTGACCAACCTGCCTTCGGCTGACATGTTCGGCCCCGATGGAGGGGTATGTCGTCTATGCATAATACGCATACCTAGTTGATGCTGACTGTGTGATCCGTAGATGTCGGGATCTATGGGCGTTAGCGACGCCGATATGGAGAACATGCTCAACAACCCCAACTTCCTACAGCAGATGAACGAAATGATGAACAACGATGCATTCATCCACATGATGGAGTCGCACCCTGCTTTCCGCAACAACCCCAGCGCCGCCCAGATGTTGCGTGATCCCGAGTTCCGCCGCATGATGCTGAACCCGGAAACCATTAGGCATGCGTCCAGAATGCAACGGATGATGAGGGGCCAGGGTGGCATGGGCGCTTTCCCTATGCCTGGGGCGACCGACAATACGCCCGGCGGCGACGCATCTGCGACTGGTGGCAACAATGCGGGGACTAACAACGCGAATGCCGGTGCCGGAGGTCAATTCAACCCCTTCGACCCAGCATTATTTGGCGGCATGCCGTTGCCCGGTGCTGCCGGCGGCGATGGCAGTAACCCCTTTGCCGCCTTCCTTAGTCCATTTATGATACCGGGGCAGGGCGGTCAGGGAGTTGGCGCTGGCGCTGGTGCCGGTGCCGGAGCGCAGGCGGGAGCCAACGCCGCGACGGGAGACGCCAATGCCGGCCAAGGCCAAGGTGCCAGCAACACCACGGCCGGCAACAACACTAGCAATCCGTCCAGCGCGCCTCCCAATCCTTTCGCCAGCCTGTTTGGCGGGTTTCCCGGCGCGGGCGCGGGCGCGGGTGCGGGCACCAATCCGTTCGGAACTCTTCCTCCCCTCAACCCTGAAGGCCTGCAGCAGATGATGCAACTCCTAGGCGTTAACTCGCAAACCGGCTCTCCCGCCCCCCCCGTAGACAATAGGCCGCCCGAGGAGCGGTACGCGGACCAGCTTCGCCAGCTCAACGACATGGGCTTTACCGACTTTGATAGGAATGTGGCGGCTTTGCGGCGGAGCGGGGGGAGTGTTCAAGGTGCAATTGAGCATCTGTTGAGCTAAGACTGACCAATTGACGGTGTCATGATGATGCGGGAAGAGGCATCTCTACGGATCCCTTTCGTGTGAATAATCCAATACAGAGTTTAGCAAAGAGCCGTGGTGAGGCTAGCCCTAATGACGGGCCATGAGTTTCAGGGATCCTTGGCGAGGGCAGTGGGTGAGCTGTAGGGTCTATGATTAATTGGTCCAGTGGACTCGAGTCCGTGTAACTAACGACGGGAGGTATCATGAGTGTTTACCTGCATAAGCCACGAATACGACGGATTCGGTCTCGTCTAGCACAAGTCTTGGTCCCTCCTAGGTTGAGGTAGTAGTAACTGAATACATCGCTACCCCTTTTTGAGCAGCGGCATTCCTGGTTGATATGGCAGCTGTTACTACGACAGTGCTTTCTGGTTGTGAGGTCCTACTATGGTGAATGCTCCCCTGTATCTCAGCTATTGTACCTCAGCTATGGCGAGCCATATATATTCTTTCTCACACGCGAACCCTTCTAAGTCCTCAGCCCGTTTGCTGTGTAGCCAGCATCTTCATGTAGCATGATGAATCTCACCACCGTTACTCACATGGACGGTTTTGCTCAATATGCGTGTGTCTCTATTCGCGATAACCAGATCGGTATTTGAAATCTCCTACTGCCAAGGGGAAGTCGTTCGTCGCGCTTCCATGCTTGCAAGCTGTTTTTAATACACTGCTGTTTCCAGTTCCGACACATCTCGACCGAGGAATGGAGTAAACTTTGCGGACGGTATCGCCCGCTGGCCCGGCAAACGTCCCTGCTTGAGTTAATGGCATTCGGATTCAAGCCACACTGCGTGTTGGCAAGCAAGGGCGGGAGGACCGGCTCCGATCGACAGTTAGAACTTGGCATGGAGGTAATCTATTACGTGCTAGCCGATGCTGCTAAATAAGCCTCGTCGATCTCCTTCTAACTTCACCCTCAATACAATCGCTTTAGACTCTTCGAGCTCAAGCTTACACACTATTCATCGTCGAGCCAGCCCCTCCAACCCCTCCTGCTTCTCACAGAAGATGTTGATCGCCTGCACGATCTTGCCCTCGGCCCTACCGCCCTGACTCCGCGTGAAAGCCAACCGCCACGCGCCCTCGTCCTCGACGATGCAGCCGTAATCCCCGAACACCTCCTCGTCCGCCCCGTGATCCCTGCTGAACACGGACCCCGTGTCGCCCTCCCAGGGGTTCGCCGGCGTCTCGGCCAGCTTCCTCAGCAACGGGGGCGCGACCGTGATGTGGTGCGCGCCCGCGAGTCTCATGACCTCCTCCACGGACGTGAGGCTCGCGGGGAGGACCCGCGTCCTACTCCCGATCTTCTCGTAGTACCGCTGGGCCGAGCCGCAGAAGTCGAAGGCCTTGTTCTCGTCTACATATCTGTAGACAGGTAATTAGGGCGAAATCAAGTGTCAAAATGGGCTGTGTCGTGTGTCTGTCTCGACGACGGATGGGTGAATGCCTGTTGGGTTGCGGAGAAGTGATTGCATTGGGGAAAGGAGGGGAGGGGAGGGGACTCACCCCGCGTCGAAGTGCACCCGGAGCTCGTTGATGTACGGCGCGATATAGGTGCACCCCACGTGCAAAGCCAGCGCCGCCTGTTCCATGCAGAACATCGTGGTCGCCAGCGTGGCGATGCCCTGCCCCTCCAGCTCGCGACACGCCTGCATGCCCTCCCAGGTCGCCGGAATCTTGATGCAGACCCTCTTAGTGTTGTATGTCGGGTCCAGCTCCTTGAAGACCGCCACGATCCCTTTCCGGCCACCCACCGTTAAATTAGCAAGGGACTGACTCCTCGGCCCGCCCGCCATGACTGACTGCAGTCCAGTTGTTGGTTGAACGACTCACGCTGCGCGTTCTCGATGGTCTTCTGCTTCGAGTACGAGTACTTGGGGTTCGTCTGGATGTGCGAGTACCCCGTCAGGTGCGGCACTATCCGGAGGGCCAGCTTGACCATCATGACCTCGACGGCCAGCTCGGCCGCGTCCACTTCGGGGTAATCCTGCTGCTTCGCCGCCGCGAAGGCGATGGCGTCTTGGATAAGTTGTGCGTGCACCTGCTTGCCCTCGCCATCGACGCGGATCAGCTCATGGTAGGCGATGGCCTAGACGCGCGTTAGCCTGGTTAGGGGTTGTCCACCCAGGTGATACCAGGGGCCACTGTAAGGAGGGAGGCAAGGCAGGTATTGTGCCTACTTGGTTCGACGTGCAGTCAACGAAGGGGCCGAGCTTGGACGGCACTGGCAGCAATTATCAGTATTCTGCTCGCGTCGCTTGAGCCGGGTTGTACATAGGTGCTACACGTAGTAAAGACTCACGGACCTTCGAGATCAAAGGTGTCGCAGTCTACTGCGCTGTGTGCCCGAAGAACGTCCAGTAACGTCTGCGGTGTCGATGCCATCTCGGTAGCTGCTGACTGTTATAGAACTACGAAGTGCACATGCATGCAAAGGATAGGTACTCAGGGGCGTCACTTCGCCGAGTAACCGTATGAGTTATTTAAAGGTATGGTTTCATGGGAGAATGCTTTCCCATAGGAGGTGATACCTATCGAGGTCTCCCTACAAGTGCCCGCGGACTGCGATGTCGGGCGGGGAAGTTCCAGTGGGATGAAGCCGAAGAATTACTTAAGCAACTTGAAAACCCAAGTTGCATCCGAATGTCCGAATGATGACAGGTCACAACGCCACCATGTCACAAGATTCACGATGCTCAACTATAGAGCGAAAGCCCGCCGGGCGTGTCGTCAACAGTGGAGCTGGGCCCCATACTTAGCTCCTGTTCACACTCAGAGTGTGATCGACAACGCTCTTAGGGGCACAAATTAGTGGCCTAATGGCCTATTGATACCGGTGTCGACACCGCCACACCCGTTTTGAAGAATATACGCTCTGATAAATCCTTAGCCGTTGCCCTGTGGAAAAAATGGGTCGACTTGCGATGTAACTTTTAATGCTTTTTTGCTGGATCGCCGCCAAGGCTCGACTATTTGCCCCGAAACGGTAAATAGTGGATCGATGACGGCTACATAAAACGAATTGATGGCGCTTCCTAAGCGACTGTAACGAACAGTCGCTTAGGAGGCGCCATCAAGTGACTTCGAGCTTATTGACCAACTATCCATGGCCCGTACAAAGTAGCATGGCAATAGGCCATTAGGCCATTAAGAAGTTGTCGATCACACTCTCAGTCGGTGTATGAAGCGACACCCACAAACTGCCGTCGCGCATCATGAAGACGTTCGCATGCGACTTCAGCCTACATTTGTAGACGGCAATCCCGCAGGCTGACGAATCCTCGGTTTTTGCTTTGTCGGCTCGAAATTACAATGAACTTCAACCGGATTTAGATGAAGTCCGAGGGACGGCTGTCTTTCCCCACAATACAGCCTACAATTACAGCGACATATTGTCTTGAGTAAATAGTTAGTGCATTCGGAAAAGACATGCCGTATCCCCTCTTCTTCTTCCAGGGCAACGGATGCGTATGTGTATTTATCTTTATACGCGTGGAATGTTTGACCCGAACAAGTGCGACAGCACAGCCACGAGAGGGATTCCATTCATTCCACAAATGGGCCGAGACAAAACCGTTACCATGGGACGCCACTCGCTTGCAACCTCTGCTCTTGACAGAATTGAGCAGGGCTGCTGCAGTTCTGTTGGCAGCGACATATATAATGTGACTCGGTAGTAAGTTTTCAAAAAGGAACATGGTGGTGTGTCTTCAGCTTAAGTATATAAGATCAGGAAATAATGCAAATGGAGGGATCTTGGATTGTTTGGCAGGTATTACCCCCTTTGTGTGATCGAGGTACCTCCCTCTCATTACGGTACGAAACAAAGCGTAAAGAAAAGCAATATCCGGAAACGGCTCTCAAAATTCTACCTCTGCGCCGCATGCGGATGTGCCCATTCAATAGTGAGGACGCTCGACCGCACCCAGCACAGCTGGATTAGGCATCTCGCCCAGTGACCCCATCGTCAGTGTTAGTCCAACGCAGCTTGGATCAATGGCATAAGATGGAATGCTCCAAATCTCGTCGGCATGCTTATCCCCGTCCCCCAAGGTCAAAGGAATGTGTAGAAGGTCGCTTGGTCGACTAGGCCAGTCACTTCCTTAGAGTCCCTGTAGCCTCATATCATCTCTTTGTTCGCTACCGCCTGGTCCTCTACATCTTCCTTTTCTTTCTCACCCTGCCTGCCCAATCTCTCGTATTGTTTCGATCATGCAATTTACCTCAGTGTCTGCCTGAGATGCTCGCAGCAACGTCGACATAAGAGCTGTAGGTTTCTTGCGGCACAGCTTTCCTATCGTGTAAAGCATGATCACACCCTTTATTTCTACGAGAAAATCCCGTACACGACGTCTCCAAGCCATCAGGGACAGGGAAATTCGAGACTTTCACAAGGAAAACAGTCAGGGTGACCAGAACAAAACCACCGGACCGCCAAATATTAATAATTCGAAGAAATCTGCGATACCAGGCAAGATGAGTACAGGCTCGAGGCGAGCTACGGCCCAGTCCACTCGGCGGGACACGAAGAAGAGGCAGCCGGCATGGATGAGCACTATGCCAGAGACCTCCCTGCAGCCGAGCTCCGGTCAGCTCGTGCTTGTGGAAAAGAAAGAGGACATGCCAACAAAAGTTAATCTCCCGCCCAAGGTCCCTTTTAGAGAGCGTGTGAACCCATTGATCAAACCGACCGACCACGCGTTCATAGAGAGGGAAGGGTACTTCGAGGGGTTGCTCCGAAGCGTCTACCTGACTATCGAGGATATCCTCGAGGCCAACTTCGAGGAGCACGAAATCGCACTCTTCACTCCCGCTAGCGGGCCGCCCGACATTGTGAAGTCACAGAAGGAACACAGTATTCGGTACCAGCGGCTCTTGGATACCGTTTTCAAAGGCAAGGTACCTTCGCTGGCGACCAAGATGGCAATACTATGGTTCGGACTGCCAATCGCGCCGATGAAGATTGGCCTAACACAGGACGTGACGCCCTCTGACCTGGACTTTTTGGAAGACCAGGTCACCGAGAGTCCCGACCCTCTGAAGTTCCTGGAGAATTTCACCATGAGAACCTTCGGGGACCCTACGCGGAGTGGTAAGTGGCTTTGATAGGCGTTCCGATTTGTCTAACGAACAGTTCGGCTAATTCTGTGAACAGTGAAAAGCACCGAGTTCTTCAAGACCGCACCGACCCAAGAGTTCACGTCCATGAAGGCCTCCAAGGTGGCCTCGACAGGCGAGGCGATGAGTCTTCGCGGCGGATCTCTAGAGACCCTTCCGCGTCCGCGAGACCGTCGATCTCTCGGCTTGACTAGGGGGGCCTTCGACTACGACCCATACGGTAGCGGACAACACTCCGAAAATGAAGACGATTATGACGCCCCAGAGAGGCAATTGAAGTTGGAAGCTCAGCAAGCCTTAGTTCCAGCGGACGCCTCTTCAGAAACAGAGAATTTTACCGTTCTGGGATACCAAGGCGCTGTATTGTCCCCGAGGGATTACAGATGTTTCGTGGCAGCCGTGGACATGCTCCTGGGTATGAAATGGCAGTTAGACTACGACATATATGCCGGGTTCTTTGAGCTGCATTCAGACGGCTCTCCCAAGGTTCCAACTGCGGTGGAGTGGGTGAAGGGGAAGGTCTACCACGAGGAGCAGAAAATCCTCAGTCCTATCTACGATGCACTAAAAAAGTATATCAACATGGAGCCCGGAGTCAAAATAGGACGACAAGCCCCGCAGTATGCCGTTTTCGTCCATTACGCAAAGGAGGATCATCCGTCGGCACCGGAACCTGCCGACGACGAGAGAGGCTACGTTGTGAACCTTGTTGAAGGTAGCACCGGAAACACTGCATACATGCGACTACCAGGAAATGTGAATGCTCACCACAAGCCAAACCAGTACAGCGGCGCATATGCTGAAGCGATCAGAGTCCTCTTCCCAGAGCCGCCCAAAAGCAACTGGACGTATGAAATACAGTCGGGAGTGACCGGGGCGTTGACTCCTGGACACTCCTTTGGGTGGCTTGACCCGCCACCCGCGGTCTGGGAAAGGTTTTCTAATTTCGATAAGCCCAGAGCAATCGAACTGACAACCACCGACCGCCACACTAAGAATATACCGATCCTAGTATCCGGATTCCATACATACGGCAAGGAGTATAGCAAACTAGAAAACGCAATAGTGGAGGACGGCGTCCAAGTTCACAAAAATGACAGTGAGGACAGGGAAAACCTGACGAAGGTATGGGAAGCTGTCCTGGAGTCTAATCCTGCCCTTCGAGACTGTAAGGACCTTGAGGGGCTGGATGTCTGGATCCCGGGCGAGCAATTCCTAGCGCCTGATGTTCAGCCTGGCCGAATCAGTCGACTCCAACACCCTTTCTCCCAAATCGCATTGGATGGTTGGCGCGCTATCGTGCAAGGCTATGACGCGAGGCACCATCATGCTGGTCCCGACAGCTTGAGCATCGTGGCCCGGCCCGTCTTTAAGGAGTACAGGCTCCACCCACAGCCAGCAGCGCGCAATGAACAGTGGTTCGACATCGACATCAACAAGCTAACATTAGCACAGTTCAGAGAATTCGTCCAAGGAAAGATTTTCAGCAGATGGAAGGAGAACCCTGAGCTGTGTCTGTACGTGGTGCCGGGCACTTGGCAACGCACGCAGGTCACCGCGGCCATCCGACCCGAAACGACCGAAGAAGAGTGGACTTGGATCGTAAGGCATATCGCCGAGCCGGACATCATTATATCTCTCCAGTCGTTTTGGGGGAATGGATGGAGTAAGTGCTAACCGACGCAGCAGGCCCATCTGAATATTGAGCTAATATTATACAGTCCTACCAGAAAACTTCGAGTGGGGCCCACGTTATGATAGGACCAAAGTTCTCGAGCTATCCAGCTACACGGAGTCTGGTGTGGACGAGGCTAATGGTACCCAACATACTCAACCTCGTCGCACTGAGTTTGGTCGGGGTAGCAACACGCGGAGTAATGCCGCTTCCGCTTCCAACTTTGTCACCGCACTTGATAACACCTTTGTTAAGTCTGAAAATAACGAAAGTAGTGCGGACAGGGCAGCTCGGTTGCGACACGCATTCTATTGGAGAACCCCAGAGATTTTTGCAGACCCTACAAAGCCGGCAATGCCCCTTCACGGGGCGCCCGTCGAGCCTGTCATCAGGACTGGACCGTACATGCCCGGCGTAACCATCGCGATGCGAACTCCAACCGAGGTGGCTCGGCTTCAGAGAGAGGTGCACTCTCTGAGGAATCAACTCCTAGATAGGACGAGAGAGTGCCCGTACGCAGACTGTCGCACAGGCCCCTTCTCATTCGAGGACGCCGAAGGCCTTGATCAACACTTGAGAGAGGAACACCGTGTCCTCAAATGCTTCTTGTGCATTACCGACGAGACTCTTCTGCCCCACTACGACCAACAGAGTATCCGGAAGCATTTCATGACGCGACACTATTTGGATCTCAAGGAGCTTTTCTCCCAGGATGGAGTGCCACAGGATACTAAGGGGAAGGGGAAAGCCTCCAACGAACAAACGCTCCGAGAATTGCTCGGGGCAAATGCCCTGGATACGATCAACAAGAACAAGTTGATGCTCTTCCACTTCTGCGATCGTTGTGGTCGCGACCAGTTCCTGTTGGAGAATTTCGCCGACCGGCGCCACCACGACAAAGTCTGTAAAGTACTCACGAACTCCAGGGAGCGCACTGACAATATCCTGCGGGACACGTTCTGCAAATTCTGCGGTCGCAAGCAGGTCGTAGCGGCCAACAGGAAGGGATATGCACCATGCAAATGCGGGCAGAAGAAGAAGGACGCCTTCGACCCGGGGAATGTCTGTTCGAAGTGTGGGCTCAACTACGCCGATGAGAAGACCCCGATGGCGCGGCCCTACCGCGAGATGCACGAGAGTCTCTGCAGGAAACCCTCCGGCGACATGTGGCAGTTCTGCGGTTTCTGCGGCTTCGCCCTTCTAGGAGCCGGCGACCTGGTAAAAAGGAATCACCTGTATTCGTGCGAGCAGCGACCGAGACTCCCGCCTGTTGAATGTCCCCTGCAGGGAGGTGGTGAAGATGAGCCACCAGCTCCGACCCCGAAGCCTGAGGAGACGGTCGTACAGCCGGAGGAATTGATGAAACCCCAGGAGAAGACCCAGAAGACCAAGCCTGAGAACAGCAAGGCCAACGACAAATATGCCGAGGACGCCGCTGAACGGGACGTAAATGAGACATACATGAAAATATCTGAAGAACTCAGGAACTGGGAACTCAGGAAGGAGAAGGAGAGACAAGAAAGGGAGGCAGAGAGGCAGAAGGAAATATCTGAGGAACTTAGGAACTATGAACTTGGGAAGGAGAAGGAGAAAGAAGGTAACGATGCGCGTGGAGAAGAGAGAGTTCGTAGGCTTCAAGAGCGACTGGCAAGGGCTGCAGAAGCAGCAGAAGCCCAAAAGGAGCAGCGGGCAAAGGAAAAAAAGAAACAGGAGGAGGAAGAGGAGAAGAGGAAACAAGAGCAGGAATTCGCGGCATTGAAGCTAAAGCATGCAGATAAGATCGCCGCGTGGAAAGTCCGAACCGCAAAAGTCAGAGCCATGCTGCAGGCTGAAGCAGAGCAGAGGGAGAAAGAGGAGAAGGAGAGGAAACGAAAGGCTGCGGCACACCTATGGCGGGAACCGAAACGAGGAGAGAGAGTTCCCCCACCTCGTGCGGAATCGCCTGACTGGGAAGCTTCCCTAGGCCCCAGTGATCCTACATACTGGCCTCCTCCAGGATCACGCTGTTCACGGTGTTTCAGGGCTGCCAGCGATAACAAAATGGCGGTACAGGTAAGTTTTAAACACGGTGGTTCATCTTAAGCAAACAACGTGAGGCTAACTTTGCTGCCCAGGTTCATATGCAGCCCGACGGTGCTTGCAAAATACGCCGCGGCAGAGGCCAAGCCGGTGGAGCGCTTCCTCTCCCCAACCATAGTGGGTGGATTGAGCCTTCCAGCAGCGTCGACTTCCAAGAAGCCTTCGAAACCTTCACGACGGATTATCCTGCCTACAGATACACGATGTTCCCCCAGAGAGACAATGCCGAAATGGTTAAGAAGGTCTACTACGGGCAGGACTTAGCGGAGGATCTAATCGGTGATGATAAGGATGATCCGAACAATCGGCACGAGGGGAACCCATACGACGCGTACGATAGCGGGTCCCTACCTTGGCCGCCATATCCGGGCGCCGTCATTCCAGTCGACGGTGTCCCGCCGGCCGTGGAAGAGGAAGAGGAAGACATATACAACGCGACCCTTCCGAAGAGAAACAAGACTCTGCATTCAAGGCCCAATGTTATATCTGTGGATGCCAGCAAATTAAAGCGATGGGAAAGGCAGGCAGCCGAGGCAGACCACAGCCCAACTGAAACACTCACGTCAACAGAGGGCATGTCTGCGTCCGAATTCGACGAAGGCGAGTTTGATGACGACGATGGGACAGGCCGCAGGCGTAAGCGACTCAGAAACTTGGATGGGACGTACAAGCTCCCTAGCATCGCGGAAATCGAGCCCTCCGAGGAGCACTCGGAGTCTGGTGCAATTCCGGAGACACCTTCCAACCTCAGGCCCGACGCGCCACCGACGCCCAGGAAGCGCTCCAGCAGGAAGAAAGGACGCAAGAGCGCCACCCCTAAACCCCGCCCAACCACCGCCACGCCAGACAGGCAAGCCGAAGACAACGACGAGGCCCGGCGGGCTCGTGGCTCGCCCACCCCGAAGCCCAGGCGGACGGCGCGGACTCCCAAGCCAACTGAGAAGCGCAAGGCAGGTGTTCTGAACTCCCTTGACCAGGGAGAGACCGCCAGCGCCAAGGGCACCACCGCCGAAGGCTCTGCACCGCCCACAAAGAAGGCGAAGACGAGAGGCCGCAAGCCTGCTGCGGCAACGCCGACTACTCGGTCCGCCTCGGGGCGAGCCACTAGGTCTACCAGGCCGAGTACGACAGTACCTCGGGTGAAGCCGGGACCAGCTCATGTCGCTAGCGAGGAAGTGGGACCCGATGTATTATGAAGCTAAAGAGGAGCGGTAAAGGGGTCGCCAAGCGTAATAAAGCCGAGGCGGGCGCTAGTGAGGAGTATGCGCCGGGGAAAGAAGATGTCAGACACGAGGAAGCCGAGATTGCCCAGCCAGGCAAAGGCAAAACCCTAGTGAAACGAGCGAAAAGAGAGAAAAGAAGAAATCAAGATATGTGAGACGATGATGTACGGAAGGCGAACTTTAGGCATTGAGATGGACGCCAGAAGCAAAGAGAGAGAGTATTGAGGAGGGCGCATAGCTGGTTCAGAGATATCGTGTCCGATCTTTACACTACAATTTCCTTTGTTCTTTTAATGACTCAACTAGTCTGACTCAGACGTTCCGATCTCTTCTATATTCCCGTCGAGGGGGGCAGTGTATTAATCACAATTATTCCTTCACTATCGATGGATCCGGTTGCAACTCTTCGAAATGACTATTCTGCAGATGATCGCTTCGCTCTGATTTTCCTCTTATCAATAAATATGAACATCAAAATGGCACCGTATTCAATACGACCTTCTCTTGAGCCAATTGATAAGATCGTTTCCTAACTTAGCTATGCACTCTGTACTCCTGTCTTCGTAGTCTTATCCTCTCGGGCCGACAAAAGTCCTGTATTCAAGACATTCAAAAGGGTCCGAAAGGGCACCGCCGAAGTGACCAGAGTGTACTTGTGTAAAGAAAACGGACCTAGAATTTGGCTTTCTTTCTCGCTAGCCTCCACCCCTTTTTTCTACCTCGCTTTTGATACTGGGTCGTCGGTGCATATACATGGAAGGCTCTGGAACGTGATAATTTGTCTATATAAGGAGGATTCAGGTTCCAGGTCTTTAGGATAGCTCTCCCCCCAGCTTCGTATACTCGATCCACCCCTAGACACCTTCATTCCTTTTCACCTCCGCCCTTTTTTCCTTCGCCCTGTAGGATATACGTATATACACATATTATGTCAAGGCTTTTCCGTTTCTTGTGCGATTCACCTGGAATGGAAAGAGAACCCAGAACTGCTGAAGGAATTCAGCATGGGTTTGCGCAGTTGTCACAAATAGTGTATTCGCCAGAACGCGGGCGAACAGCCTAATAGGGGATAATAGGAGGAGCAGCATACCCATGAAGACGCAACTCATAGGATCTACACAAGACGAGGGAAGAGGGACGTTGGAGAAGCTACCTACTTAATGGATCTATTTTAGGATGATCTTGACCCGTGTAAGACGAGGTTGGTTACCCAACAGTTCAGCCCAACCGTAGGCGTGCTGACGGGCGTATGGATTACGCAAGCTCAATTGTAAGCTACCTAGGAAGCTTAAAATCCAAGCGGTCCTATTCTGCCTACTTGAGAGTGATAGCCTCAGTAGCTTATCGAGTTTAAAGATCTGTCACAGCTTATATCACCTCGTCTTACAGTGACCGCTCAAGGACACCGTGAAAGCTTCAGTTCATTATTCTCACCGGAGCGAGCCAGGGCGAAATTCTTTCGGCTGACACATGCACTCGCGTTTTTAACGTACCCTCGGATCATAATGCCGCTCCAGACCACCACAGCCGCACAGGCGCGCTCCCTCCCGGAGCTCCATCTGCGTCGCCGGGAGCTGCTGGCCAACCTCGCCATCCTGCAGCACAGCGCCGCCACCGGCTTCTCAACCGGCGCTGCTTGGGCGTCCCTGCTGGACCCGACCTTCGTCTCCGCCATCATTTCCTACGCCGTCAGCTCGGGCTTTGCACTCCATAGCGCCGGCCGCCTCGAGACGGCCGAGGCGGAGCTCGAGGTCCTGCGCGCCGAGGTTCTGCACCGCGGCCTCCTGCCCTACGAGCCCAAGACCAGGGAGGGCTTCAAGGCATTACTGTATAGCGTCTTCGGAGGCCTGGTCGGGGAGGTGTTCGAAGGATTGGGCGAGGACGATGGGAGTGAGGGTGGGGGAGATGGGAATGAAAATGCGGAACAGAGCGGTATTAGTGCGCCTGAAGACAGGGTCGTGGAGGCCGGTCAGGAGTTCTCGAAGAACCTGGTCGGTAACGTGGCTGCCAACAAGCTAGCGCAGACCATGCATCAACATACCGCCGACAAATTGAGCGATCAGGGCACGAATAGCGATACCGAAGCTAGTCGCAAGGCCGATGACTCTGGAGGAGTCGCTAACTACGCATCTTCAAAGGACTCTCCTGGGAACATAACCGGGGCGGAGGAAGCCCCCGTTGCATGTCAGCGACGAGGCTACAGCGCCCGCCTTTCGTGCGATAGATGCCAGAAATACTTCGACACCGCCTTCGAGACATACTACCGTGAGTCGAGCCGCGTTACTGCCCTCTGCATACCAGACCGGTGTGTGGTTTCCATCCGGCTCTCGCGTTCTTTGAAGCTGACCCTGTCTCCAGACTGCTGCCTCTGCGGACCGGGCGGCGAGAATTACGACATCTGCACCACATGCCGCGACGCGTCCGGCCGCTGGGTCTGCGACGTGCAGCACCCGCTCTACCAGATAGCTCCCGCGGCGCAGCCCGCCGTGAAGCAGAGTATCAGGACAAGCATGATAGACTACATCTTCTGCGATATATGCAAAGACAGGATCCGCGATGTCCATTTCTACGGTGAGTATCCTCTCCTCAAGATGCTCGGCTGAAACAGGGGGGAAAGAAGAACACCTTGAACTAAGTTAACCTTGCTCGACGTCCGTAGAATGCCGCTCCTGCCAACGCAGACTGGGCGAATTCGATATGTGCCTGAAGTGCTTCGCGGCTGGCAGACTGTGTCCCTCGAATCACCCCTGGAGTTCATATCGACGGAAGCTGAAATGAATCCATGTTCCGTCTGTCTCAAGGCCCGCTTGTCAGATACCTCTTATTGGCTTTGGGCTATGTGTCAGTGTACTGCTATCATTCATGTTTGTGAAGGGATTTCATACAATTAATACAATTAACGGCTTCAAGGCATATGAGTGATGGAGGCATCTAAAGTCATGGCGCTAAGGTAGCCAGCCTATGCCGGGAGAAGTACTTGTGAGCCACGCAACCGTTCGTTGAGCAATTTCAGACAGCTGACTGGTAGAAATAGCTCTTTGAAGTCCTCGCCAGATGTGATATCAGGTACAGGCCCCACGAGCTAATAAGAAGAAAGGGGCTATCCGCTTATTTAGATAAATACAATTAAGCGGCACTTTCCCCATTTGGAGATATCCAACTCCCAGGCCTCGCTCCGTGGTATAACGAAACGTATCGGCGAGTGAGCTACCATTGAACGAATCCCAGATTTTGCTGTGCATATATACGGTAATGGAAGACGCGATCCTATAAGCTACTTATATTTTGCTTTCCTTCCCGTGACCGTACGTAGCCTAAAAGACGATGGCCAGTTACGAGTAGTTAAGTACAATTCGCACGGATTTCAATTGTTCGAAAACGGTTGGATGCTCTACCGGGACCAGGAGATATATACCAAGAAGTGTTCTCGCTATCGCATGACCACGGGATAACAAGAAGACCGCAGAACGCTAGCAGGAGATCTACCATCGGAAAGCTTGACCAATATATTGGAGCAGGTGCGTGCAGTTGCCAGATACGTATTGGTTGCCTCACTGACAGGAAGTCTCCGCAGCTCTCGGATGTGAGAGACCTCTTTAATCTATGTCTCGTCTCGAGATCTCTCTTCATGCACGGGTTGCCGGTATACTCACGGCGCGCCGTCACTATCCTCGCCCAAGCGGGCGACAACACCCATCTTCAGATAGAGCCCCTGGAACGTCTAGCAAAGCAGCCGCGCAATCCCCTGCAAGAGATCCAGTTCCTCAGGATACCATCGCGGAATTTCGAATCTGGGCAGGCGCGATGCTACCACGCGAAGAAACGGCGATGATGGGCTCCTGGATAGACTGCGGAACGACGGCGCGCCCAAAAAATACTATCGGGAATAACTGGGGCCGCCGGATGGCGAAGGACCTGAGGCCGCTTCTCTATAAACTCAAGGACGGTGGCCTGCGGAGCTTCTGGTAGATCCCCTTCCTCCGCTTGAAATCCGCCGCTATCAAAACACGGCCGGCTAACAAGGGCGTGTGTCCGGACAGTTGGGGCATGGTGTCCTGCATGCCGTGGGACATCATGGGCCGCTGCGGATGGCTGACGAGGCACCAGAAGGACATCGAGAGCCTGAAAATCGTGAACGGGAGCCAGTGTTCGCACGGAGACTCCTCGAGCAAGAAGCCTGACTTCACACTGGGGCCCTTCAGCTGCCTCGAGTCCTTCACCTGGATCGGCGTGATGGCCGGAAAGGAATGGAGGGAGGTGGCGGCGGCTCTGAAGAAGAACGCGCCGCACCTCCGACGCGTGGAGCTGGACCTCGTGTGGCCAGGCGGGTGGGAGCGCCCGAAGGTCCGCGCGAGCTACGCGTACCTGGGAATAACGATGGGTTTCGGTAAATGGTTCTGTATACCCTATCCCGCCGTCCGGGAGCTTGCTTTCTCCGACGGCTTCTTTGAGAATACTAGACACCTAGTCCCCGCTTTCGCATGGGAGAACGTCACCAGCCTGTCCCTGGTCCGGTGCACAGGCGCGAGCGTCGTCATGGAGGCTCTCGCCACCAGCGCATCTACGGTGGCGCTCAACCTCAAGACGTTCGAGCTGTCCTGCGAAGCGCAAGACGCCGACCTCTCGGAAGAGCGCGTCACCGCGAACTTCTCACTTCGTTCCGAGGACTGGAGAACCTGTATCTCCATATAGAGACGATGCTGCACGACGGATCCGATACCATCTTGCAAGCCGCCTCCCATCATCATGACACCCTCCGTCGCTTTTCGTACCAGATTCGGCGCTGGCGACGGTTTCTGCCCGACCCGTACGCAGAACCCTTAGAGACTCTCGGCTTGGATGCGGAAGACCTGGAGAAAATGGCCGTAAACAACGCCCTAGCAAGTTTGAGGAGGGTCCAAGCCTTGGGACTTGCCGGTTGTCCTCGCATATTGGTGATTAAGCATCCAGCAGCCTAGTGGAAGTGACTATACGCTGTCATCGAAACTTAGAAATCCATACTAAGTCCACTTAGAAGGACGGAGACTATCAAGGTCTTACATCTTAGGCAGCCGGGGCCAAATGTTGCTTCTCAGGAGGTCCATGCATTTAAGTCCCTGCGTGGCGGGGGGCTCAACAATACCAATACGGCAGAGATGGAGGACGATGACAGTGGTGACGAACTTTATGGCGGATGGTCCTGCGACATGGCTGAACTCCTCGACTGGGCCTTCAGCGGCGAGGGCATCAAATCGGTGACGTTGCTAGCATTCGGCGAGTTCCCATGTCGCGGTCGGTACCTGGACAAGTCGTTCATAGTTCGGCGGCGGCAGACTGGCGCGAATGATGATAAGGAGGGCAAGTACTCTCCGTGGGTGCTATACGGCCAGGAACGTCACGGTCATCAGAAGATACTGTGGTTGGAGACCTTACTCGACCGGAGTTATGCCTTCCTCAGGTCTGCTCCTACGGAATCTTTGCCTCTCTCCTATTGAGGCGCATTCTCCTATTCGGACGTTCACCAACATCTCAGGCACAACTGCTATCTCACGCTTAGTATGAAATCTAATACCTGGGCGTAAGCAGGTTAGTAACATGAGCTTGAGCTCACCGGCTGCATCATCATATACCATCGAGTGAACGGTTTACCAGTAGTTAGGGAGAGCATGAGCCAGCCCTGCAGTCCTATCGCACCACTACAATTATTGCCAACCCCCGCTGGTCGCGGCTCAGAAACAGTTCAATGCCAGGTCTCAACGGCTTCTTAGATTATTCCTTTTCTCCAATTAAGCTTCTGCGTTAGTATCTAGCATTAAATAACGATACGTCTAAGGGATATCCGTTCGCAACCTGGCTAACTCTAGAATGAGACTCCGAACCGACAACCGCTCACTCTCGACAGCCATTATGGAGCAGATATATACCCACGCTCGCCGGGCCTAGAACCGTTGGATTAGGTGGATGGCGATGCCTAAATGCCTCGCGGATTAGCACTGTAGCCATCACTGCACCACGTCATGCAATGTGGGTGTTGTAGTAATGTATGTCATCCTAAGCAGCACCCTGACTGCCTCCCCGGTTTCATGGTGGAAGTAATTTCTCTGGAATTTGGATCCAGGATCTCGCCGTCCATGATTCGCAAGGCCAATGACGAGCGGCCGATCTATAAAGCCTTCTTCGCCGGCAGGCCAAGCTTGGCCAGTAAACTAATGCACCTGTGGGAAACTTCCAGCTGTCCACAAGTAGGGTCGCATTAGCGAAGAGATCCATCTCATATGGTCAGACGCCGCTTTGGGGTTCAGCCACCCCACGCCGCATCAAACCCGCGTTGGGGATCTGCAGGGTCCGGCAAATGAATAGCTCCCCCCTTTTGAGCGATTAACCTGATTTGCCTAAGTTCTTTGGCGCCTGATTCCTTTTCTCCGCGCCCGTACAATCAAATTGGACGCGGTGCCAAGCGGTCGCCAGATTACCTCTAAGATTATAAATATCCGTATACTTCTCGGGCTGGGTGTTGTATGCGTCGTCTGTAGCCTTGACGACGAATGTCGTCTTCTTCTCCCCTGATTCTATTCCAGTCGCAGGAGGTAAAGTACCCTCGTACCGCCATCGCTTCCAGCACCACGCCTTGCTACCCTTCTCTAGTTTGGAATCGTCGAGGAGCTTTGCTTGGTCCCATGTCTTTCCACCGTCGAGACTGACGTCGACGCGCTGGATCCCATGGCCGCCGCCAGAGTACGCATATCCTTCGAGCTGCACGACTTGGCCTTCTAGACCATCCGAGTTATTCGCCTGGCCGCCGCTCTGACCCAGCGCGCCTCTGATGTTGCTTGGGGGAAGGTCCTTCAGCCGTGCGCGGGTGATGGCACTCGTGACGGGCATCTCCTGAATGGATTTGTACTTGTCCCAGTCCTGAGACGTCTCATTGGGACCAAAGCACTTGTAATCACGACGCTGCCACTGCGTTTGGCTCTCCTCGTCGGAAACCACGATCTTATTCACCCACTTGACACAGCGCGCTGCGACGTGGCCCGGTACGATCACGCGCAGGGGGAAACCGTGGTCACGGGGAAGCGGCTGGTCATTCATGTTAAATGCCAAGAGGACATCACCTCGCGGGTCGAGAACCGGCGCGATAGGGATACTGGCGCCGTAGGCTTCGAGCCCTGAGAACTGCACGTGTTGCGCGTCATCACCGGGATCGTCGAGCGACAGGCCCGCGTCTGCGAGGACGTCACGGAGCCGCACGCCTTCCCACTTGGCGCAGCTGATGGCGCCGACGGTCCACTGCAACCCGTTGGTCTTCCTCGCGTACTCCGTCATGTCTTTACGGCGGTTGCCGGAACACTGGAGGACGGCCGACACGGTGTGATGTTTGAAGCGGGCTTTAAGATCGCGCAGGGTGTAGCTCTTAACGTCGCCATTGGGCAGCTCGATGCTGACGGTATGGTCATCGGCATGCGCCTCCTCCACGACAGGCACCCACATGTGGTTGCGCACGTAGAAGACCTCGTTCGGCGTCAGGAAGGACTCGGCGAGCTCGTCGGCGGGCGTCTCGGCGTTGCATGGTTTCCGGGTAATGACGCGTAACCTCCCATCTCTTTCTGGATCGGTCTCAAACGGATCCTCGACGTACTCTTGCGACGGCCGCCCGTCAACGAGGTCGTCAGGGTGGATCTTTCCAATGAGATACTGGTCGAGAATCTCTCGAACGTACGGCGACTTGTGGATGGAGAAGATGTCCCAATACGGCTCGATACTGCTTCCTGCGGCGCGAAGAATGACCTCGCCTCCCGGGTGAGCGCCGACCCAGTCCGTGATGTCGTAAACCTTATCCTCGTACATGACCCACGGCCTCTCGGAACCGGGTCCATGCTGCTTGACTTCCGAGATGCGGTACCGGGGTAGTCCATCGTCGCTGTCGCTGGGAGCCCGTTCGGCGCACGGTGAAGGAGTCGGTTCGGGGCGCATCTCGAGCGGTACGGGGGTAGTGGTAGGCTGAAGAAGAGCAGCGACGAACGTGAGCAGGCCACCGCCTGCAGCAAGGACGGGCAGGGGACCGAGTCGACGAGGATTGCGTGGCGGGTTCGCGTGGGATTTTGACTTGGAGGCAGCTTCTCGGAAGGCGGACTGGAAGCTAAACTGCGGCGCTACCGTACTGCTAAATGGTCGTACCTCATGGCTTGGTAATGGTCGAAGAGATGGCTGTGGCCGACTGGAACATTTGAAAACCTCCCGCGCGAGGCGGCGGAAGATGGGCACAGACATGGTGTTCCGTCTGAGAGCATGAAGCTAGAGGAGATTAAGAGAACCCTTCCGGTCAGGAGCTGTGATCGCGAGCGGTGCCCATAGCCTCCGAGTCTGGGGAGTCAACGACTTAAAACTTCCTCACTCAAGAGCCGAAGGATAAGACTGTGATACCTAGCGAGTGTGGACTATACTATAAATAGCGGTCGCTTCCCAACAAAGACGTAGAAGTGTGAAGAGAAGAATAGAGAAGGACCATGAGAAGGAGAAAGTAGTGGAAACTTAGATCACTTGAGAGATAGAGCAAGGTTACCAGCTCTCAAGGGAGCAGTGAAGTCGGTGAAGGAAAGAGAGGCCTGGTGCTTCATACGAGAAATACCAATCCTAGCCAGGTACGTATGCGGGATGCATATGTGATGTATGTAGGTACAGTGCATGCAAAACCCCTTACCTTCAAATGGGCTTCATGTATGTATAGTCCGTACGATGTAGATAGTGCCACTACAGGTGCAGGGCTGACTAATGAACTGAGTCACGGGTCAACTCCGATGCCGACGTTGACTTACATCATAGGGAGGCGGACACTTAGATCAACTTGAAGGCCATTGGAATCTGTTGATGGTTGTCCGTCCAACTCAGATATAGATTATGCAACGTATGTAGGAGGAAGAGTGCCACTACGTCGCGTGGTAATTTTGGTTCCTGAGGTCCAAGTTGCCAAGAGACCGAAAGAAGGTTCACAAGGTTCACCTGATCTTGGGAGGACCCGCTAACCAGCCTATCGGGGGCCTGTTAATACGTAAGCCCAACTTTTATATGCGACACCATCCGTCTGTAGCCGATCCGATTCCGCCAGAAGAAAATGCCGGTTCCGACCACCGACGATATGCGATTAATTTACTTCCGCCCGGAGTAACCACCGACTATCCCCTTTTCGGAGAAGTTGTACTCGGCGGCGCTGGACCACAACCGGGACGGCGTGATGAGCATCGATAGGTGTGAGACTAATCTATAGTTCTAAGCTGGATCGTAAAATCTTGGAGATAGCATATTAAGCCATGTTCTGCTTTGAAAACAGCATGCCGGAACCCCTTTTCAGGTTGCGACTCCTGGGACCAATTGTCTTCAAGCCGGTGTAGCATCGCATCAAATTTTTTGACTTTCTTATCTGACCGTTTTGGTTTGTTCTGGCCTGTTTATCGGTGACGAGCTCCGTGGACAAATTGCGCCATGTCGTCGTGGAATAGAGCGGTCAGGGGTTCCCACTATAGGGAACATCGCAAATACAGTGACCTAGAAGAAGTTGTAGTCAACAACAAAGCCCAGAAGGATATACCTAAATTCATCCAATGGGCCTGATATAATTATGTACAGCGTCATCCAACCCCAGCATCACGACAGCCTTTTCGCCAACTGCGCCTCAAACGAACTAAGCGGCTCAGCCTCCTGCTTCTTCTGGGCCGCGGACCCGTTACTCCCGCTGAGCCTGCTGCCGCCCCTGCACCAGACGCACCAGTCGGTGCCCAACGACGGACTCTGGGCCTTATAATTACTGAGACTATTTCACGCGACACCGGCCGTTGATGGCCAACCTGTGCTCGCTGCCCGCCGTGCCTATGGTTCAGGAGCGTCGTGGTGGCCGCCGCGCCGTTGAGGAGCAAGCCGCGCGCCTAGTGCGCGTGCAGCTGGATCTGAGACACCTTTAAATCAGAAACACACTGCACGGTGACGTTGGGCCCTGGGGTCAGGCCCTGCATCACGTAGGGAAACGACTTGGCGCCCCTCGACAACCCCAACACTATTACCGACCATAAGCAGGCATCTAGCGCATAAGACAGTGTGTGAGTAATTTAAGAGACAAGTCTCCCTGATTCAGGTAATCCTATACCACATGCGTGCAATGGTTAAGCCTGGTGTTCGAGTACGGGCCTGGATGCCGACAGGCGAAGGCTCTGGGGTCCGGTACAGGAGGGAGATAAGTAGGGGCCGCTTTATCGTAGCGATAGATGGGATTGGAGGGGGCCTTTTCGGGAGAATAGGCGGCGCGAAATCAGGCTGGAGATGGACGAACGGAAAGTAATCGAGCGCTGGAAGTTGAGTTGTGGGAATAGAGGCCTTTGACGCACGAAAGCCTTAAAAAAAAAAGCACTGTTTGGACCACTTATCCTGCTGATATAAAAGCCGCTCGTCTAACGAGGTTTACCGAAGATAGTGTACAGCTCTCTCATCTCACGTACCCCCCTGACCACCATATACTGCAACCCACTCTTACGCATATGGCAGGCTGCCTTCTCAATCAGCCATGTCTGACGTCCAACTTGTCGTATCAACCACCAGGAAACCACCAGGAGAGGACTACCAAATGACAAAACCATGCAAGTTGTGAGTATCTCAATACAGGCGGCACTCTAACAAGAGCAGCTCTACGAAGCACTGCAGTGCCATGCCCAAATCGTCTTCGGGCCAACCAGAAGACCTACGCCAAATGAAGTTCTGAAGAAGTCAATGGTCTAGCAGGCGCTCTAATAGACTGGGTATTCTACTCCTCATCCTCGCCCTCGGTAAAGTAATCGAACTCCCTCGGGGGTTGCGCCTCCTCGTCACCCTCGTTATCCTCGTCCACGGCCGTGAGAACGCCAGCCGCTGCAGCCGCACCGCTCAGATTTCCGCTGCCGGCACCCGCGGCACCGAGACCGCCAGCGCTTCCCGCGAGTCCTCTACCGAGGCGGCTCAGTAGTGCTTCCTCGACGGTCCGGGCGCCAGCCCCCGCGCGGCCCATGGCGTTACCAGCTCCGGCAACAGGCGCCTTTTCGGTCGTCACCTTCTTGAGCTTCTCCTCGATCTTGGCCTTCTCCTTCTCAGGCTGCGTGTCATGAAGCAATAGGGGTCCGCCGGTCGGGAGAGGGCCCGGCCGCACGAGCTTGACCGGCCAGTACCGACCCTTGGGTAGGCTGATGTACTTAAGCTGGCCTGGCAGGACGCGGGTCATATTGTCGATCTCATATCCGGCCTTCTCCTTCTCTGCCTTCTTCTTGGCATCGGCCGGCGGAGTAGAGGATTCCTTGTCGTTTGTGGCGCTCTCTTCTTTCTTATCCTTAGCCTCCGGCTTCTTCTCTTCATCAACCTCCATCTTATCATCACCGGCAGCCGCCTTGGACGCCGTCGGCGTGGTGGTGGAGTCGACTTCCATGCTCTCCCTGCGCTGAGCCTTTTCCTTCTTCTGCGCCCGTCGCTTCGCCTGCGCGGTCGTCGAGAGGATGGCCGTGGCGATCAGAGCTGGTCCCTCCTCGGTCTTGACCTCCTGCTCGGGAGGGTAGTCGAAGAGGCTTGGCTTTGTGGCGCAGTTGAACTTGACGTCGATGATGTCAAGATCGTGGTCGAGGGCGATGATAGATGTCGGGCTGAAGGCCAAGGAGAGGAAATGGGTGAAGGGGAACCAGTACCAGTATTGCGTAAATACCGCCATTCCTACAATGCCGGCCATGTTGAGGTTACCCGTCTGGGTCTGCAGACCAATAGTGCAGTTCCGTCCACCGGCGTCGATGATACCGAGCGCAAGCGCGGCACCGAACTTGGTCATGGCGTCTTCGTGACGGTCGCCGACGACCTTCTTCAGCGTCTTGCGGATGGCTGCGACCTTGGGGTTCATGACCTCGTTCTGCTGGATCATGATCATGGCTAGGGCTATCAGGGCCCCCTGTCGAACAAAGTCGGTGGGGTCCTTCATCATGGGCTCCAGCAGGTCGATGGCCTCGTCCAGACCGGTTCCCGCACAGGAAATACCGAGGGCCATCGCAGACCCGTAGCGGACGTGCGGGTTGTACGACTCGGAGAGGAGTTCGACCATGCGGGGGACGCTGCCGGGCTTACGGAAAAGGATGAAGCCCAGACTCATGACGGCGATACGGCGCACGTCATCGTTGACGTCGCTAACGGCGACATGGAGCAGCTTTCGAATGGCCTTGTTGCTGCCGGTGCCGCAGTACGCCATGGCGACGGTCATGATACCACCGTACCGCAGCGTAGGGTCGGGATCGTTCAGCAGCCCCTCGATCATGACGTCGGCACCCTCCTGGCGGCCGTACATGATCAGGGACATACCCAAGGCTAGACCACGGACGCTCTTCTCGTGCGTCGTCTCGTGGGCATACGTGACCATGTCCTCCAGCGCCTTGACGTTGCCAGTGCCCAGCATGATCAGACCCATGGCGAGGCCGACAGCCTCGCCGTTGAGGGCGGAGTCGGCGAAGAGGACCGTCTTCAAGTTCTCGAAGATCTCCTCGTTCCCGCTCGCCATGCCAGCTAGGCCGAGGCCCAAAGCACCGCCGTGCTGGATGACCTCCTCCTCAGCCGCGGTGAACTGCGTCTTGAGGTAGTCCAGAGCGTCGGCGCCATGGTTGGCGTGGATCAGACCGTAAGCGTAGAGGGCACCACCTTGGGAGTACGGAGAGCCGCTAACGCCGCCCGCACCTCGGGGAAGATAGGGTTCCAGCAGCTTCCTCGACTGCGAAAGGTTGCCGCGGTGGATGACACCGAGGGCCGCTGTGGCCGTGAACTTGGACCAGTTGACAGCCTTGCCCAGCCATTCGAGGTTGTCCCTGAAGAACTTATCGTTCGTGGTGCCCTGGTTCATGAAGGCATTGCAGAACGTGACGGCCGTGTGAAAGATGGAGTTTCTACCTTCCAGGCTATCACGGACTTTATTGAGGATGCTGAGATCGGTATGGTTGTTGCGGTAGAGGAACTCGAGGTTCAGCCTGATGGTCTGGGTACCGTCAAGGATGGTTCGGATATTCTTGTAGACCTCGGCCTGCTTGCCATCGACTTCGGCCTCCTTGTTGTCGTCGTCCTTACCCAGCAACGGCTCGCTTTCCGATTCGCCGTTCCCCTCGGCCTCCTTCGCCTCCTTCTTCTCGGCCGGGCCTTCGCCTTTGGGCAGCCCAGAGATGACCTTGCCGAGGAACTCCTGCGTGCCATTGTCGTACAGGTCGAAAACGAACTGGTAAGCGACGGCGGTAGCCTCGACGGTGCCAGCGTCGACGAGGTGACGGATGACAGTTCGCGCCTGCTCGTCCTTGTTAAGGTAGACGATGCACTTGGCGATGGAGAAATAATCAGGGTCCTTAGCGCGACCGCTCGTCAGGATGTCGAGGACAAGCTGGAGGATTTCGTCCCGGAAAGCCCTCTCCTGCACGATATCCAAGCATATGCTCAAGCAGTAGTCCATCAGCTCTTCCGCCGGACCCGGGGCGTCTTCCTGAGAAGACTTGCCTTTGGCGCGCTTGTGGTCCTCGTCAGCGCGCTGGATGACCTTGGATACGACGTCGAGACGCTTGGCTTCGACCGCGATACCAACAACCTGCTTGTAGCGGCCTCCCTTCAGGCAGCTCTCATACAAGCGCTCTATGACGCTCTCGATGGCGCGGCGGGTGTCGAGCTCATTGTGGGTCAGGGCGATGGAAGAGGACCGATGCTGCTTCTTCTGGGGTTCGAAGGAGGGTTCCAGCATGGTATCTTCAGTATTGTCCCGGGACAGCAGAGACTTGGACGGCAAGGTAGACTGGGAGAACGGAGTAGTGGGCGAGACGAGGGTGGCAGCATTGCCATCGCCGCTGCCAGCAGAGAAAGCAGTGGCGAGAGCGGGAAGGGATGGATCCTTTTCGCTGGGGTTGCTCACCACGGCGTGGTTCTCGTTCTTAGCGGCGATGTAGTGATCGACGCATTTGGAGATGATGGTCTCCTCGAACTCGCCGGGATTGTCAAGCTTGAAAAGGTCACCGGCGGCCAGGGCGAAGAACATGCTCTCATCGTAGGCCTGGAGATGATAGTAGACCTTGGAGAGGACGAGAGCGGCCAGCTTGCGCTCAGGGAAGGATTCGTCTTCGTAAAGAGCCTCACTATCTCATCATAGCAATTATTAACTTCAATCTAGTGATCGCCTTGTCTTCGGGAAAAGTACAATTAGGAAGCAATCTACAACGAGAGGAGGGAGGTAAGAGCCACGGAAGAGGGGAACGTGACATACATCTGGCCCAGAGCGCCGGCAACCTCGGTCCAGACGGTATCGATATCGTCGTTCAGAGTTTGCAGGGCGAAGACCTTGAGCTCGGGCTCCTCGTCAGCCAGAAAGGCCAGAACACCAGTAGCTGTGACTAGACCAGGCATCGTGAAATAACGATTGGGTGCGCGTGTGCGTATCCGTAAGATTTTGCCGGTGATCTACAAATGGGATGACGATAGGAATTTGGCAAGCCGGATTTCCCCAACCTTCCCAGATCGGCTTTCAAGCGGGAAGCAAAAAGAGAGGTGGAGGGAAATGAACAGGTAAAATGATTACGGTATTAGGATAATCTTCCTCGATGTTTAGATGCAGAGGACTACCAAGGAGTGAGGTGGGATGGGGTACCTGAATAGCAGTGATGAAGTTGAAGAAATCAATTTCCACCTGGGCACCCTCCAAACATGTCCACGTCAGGAACGGCTCTGCCTTGAGAGCAGCTGCGAGCTACAACAGAGAAGTACCTAGTCTACGTATGTGCATAGGACCTACTCGGAGCATATGTGGGGCTTCTAACATTAAAGTGGCTTAGTAGCACTTCAGTCTACCGCGCCTGGCTCGAGCTTGAAGGCTGCTTGCTGGAGTCGGACCATCGGTGGTTTTACATAAGCAGGTCCCGCTAGGTTATTCCGCTTCGCAAAAGGCATACTTATCGAGTTGGAGATCATCGAATTGAACAATACAATTTACCCAACTCTCGCCTTTTAAGTTATAAATTGCGGATCAGGACTTGATGCAAAATGGAGATTCAGGAGCCCATGTCTAAACATGAGATAACGTACGAGACAAGATGGTACTATCAAGCGAACGTCTGACGCTGCTACCTACGAGGTTCTCTATGCCCTCGAGAGTAGGTAATCGAGCAAATAGACGCGGTAACAGGGCAAGCTCCCAGGGTTTGGTTTCTATCCTCATATTCAGTATTGAAATCGTGAAGATAAGGTAGGACCAGCGAACTTCGACTCGTCTTGTAGCCCATAATGGTTTGCACTGAATCCGTCGACTTGTCTCGTTGACGAGGCACTCCCCTGGGCATGTCTCGCTGACTTTGTATCCGACTCGAGGTCAAGTCTCAAAGAAACCGCCACATCAAGAGACGAGTCGCCCGGTGTAAGCTCCTGTAAGCCGGATAACCATCTTGCGCCAAGGTTATCCCCGGTAAGAGATGCCTCGGGGGATGGTCCACGAGGGCTGTTTGCATTCGCTGTGGATTCCAGATGACAGGCGGCTTTCAGCCTGATATTCCGGAAGCGGTTCTTGTCGCGTAGCCGCTGCACCAAAAGACTGGATTGATAAGTGCGCACTTATTGCGCTACTTATCTGACAGTTCTTGAACCTTTAGTTACATGTTACATTGTTACATGTACGGTTTGGGACGGCTATCGGTTTGCATAGCTGCGTACCCCTAAGAGCTGGAGCACCTCGGCGGCGCAGCACAGCTAGCAGCTCACCTTGCATTGTGCGTGCGTCATAGCCGATTGGACCTGCCGGAGCTCTGAGAAATGATCTAGAGAACCTATCGCGAGGCTATGGACTGTTGACTAACCAAATTCTGAAGGAATTGAAGTATAGGATTTATTTTACGTATATGAAGTAGACGCTCGGTATACTAGATCGAAATAGCTAAATATACGTATTCGCCAGTTACTCAAATCTGTAGCGCACATGCATTTTAGTACTGCAATATCAACAACAAAAAAAAATTTAAAAAATAAAAAAATAAAAGAGAGAAATCAGCGAAGAAAGGCCCCGGCCCCTCGACCAAGCCCAGAACAGCATGGGAAAGCCAGATCAGTCAGTGCTCTACAATCACTATCGGGTTATACATATGTATGTTTCGCATGCCCAAGCCTCTCCCGTCTCTCCCCGAACTTCAAAGGTTCCCCAAAATCGCGGCTCCTCCCCCTTTATTACGGTTACAGTACGTTGCTTTAAACTTGACATCCGCATTATCGATTCCTACTTAATAACGACGACATAGTACATAATATTTACCGTTGTACTACCCAACTAGCTTCATGCAGACTAATCTAGGTTATTACATACCTGTATAGATAGCCTAAGTTAAGTGTCGATTTTATTATTTTATTTCGTCCTATTTTAGCGTTCGCTGCAACCTGTAAGCTCCTAATCACCACAAATAACTTTTTTCCCGAAGCTAAATTTCAGGCTACGTTTTGAAATTCAGGAATCTTTAGGTTCAATTACCCTCCCTACCCACATACATATAATACACACCTGCCTGCTGGACAAGGTATTCAAAAGAGGGTGTCTCAACCAGACATTTCTGTTCTCATCTTTGCGAAACAGTCGCACAGCCCACTTTGATCGCTTTGGGCCGACAGCGCATTTACGGCTCCGGTATTGTTCATCGCCGGCGAAAGAGAGAGTATAGGTGCGCTGATGTAGAACGGTTGAGAAATAAGGGCAGAAGAAAAAAGACAGCGGCAGTGGCAACAGAAAAAAGCTTGAGGCGGAGGTAGAAAAGAAGGTGGAGGAGACGATGATGATATTATCGAGTACATCGACCAATGAACCAACCACAATCGAATAAACACCTGATAAATCAGCGAACGAACGGACGAGCGATCGAATAGATGAACGAGCCGCTCTTAGCATACTCTGGACGTTTTCCATTCCAGTCCATCGCAAATCTCACCATCATCACCGTTTGCATTTATTAAAAGAAAGAAGAGAACGTCACAAGTTCCGTGCGACATGCTTTCTTAGTTATACTCTACCTTGCGGTATCCGATTTGCCTGCCCGCCCGCCTAATCTGATAACCCAACCCTCCCTCATGTTATCTCCCAAAGCGCACAGACGGAAGATTTGCCATCGGTCCCCCATTGAGTTTGACTATCCCCTGGTCCCGTCCCGCGCCGACCGATCCTTGCTTGCGACATTGATGGACCGAGCTCCGACGACCTGGATTCCTGCTGCAGCCTGAGTTGAGAGAGTGAGCACTAGAAGGCGTATGCGCGTGCGCGCGCATATAGTAACAGAGCGAAGAGAACGAAAGAGTTGAAGAACACCCCAGGCTTGCTCTCTGCGCCCGTGCATGCGCATGTGCGCGTGCGTGCTCAGCTTCTGCTAAGAGACTCAAACAGTTGAAAAGGTGAATAACAGAAAAGAGGGAACAGCAATCCGGTCGATATGGATCTTCGGGCAATGCTAAACACGGATGGGGGGGGCGATCGTGGAGGAGGAGGAACAGGGGGAGCAGGAGGAGTAACAACAGCAGCAGGCGGTAATGCTGGCGCGTCATCACGACACCCGTCTCAACCTCCTTCTGGCCCAGCACCCGGGTCGATACCGAGCCCGAGCCTCAACATGAGTGGTCTACACGGTCCATCTACGCAGTCGGCCATTCCGTCGTCAACGTCGGTTGCGCCAGCGACACCGGTTCAGGCTGGCCCGTCTCAAAATGCCTTCGGAGACTATAGCCATTCTGCTCACGCATCACCCGTCATGCAGCACCGTGAGTATCCAGCAGCTGCCGGCCCCTACCAGTCACCGACGAACTATCATCCAACACCGAGCTCCTTTGTCGGAAACAGACCGTCCGTACCTCCCATCCAACCGCCGAACCACGCCGCGCGATCGCCGGGGGGCACGTCTATGCCGGCACCGTCTCCGTCTTATAGACAGACGCCACCAGTATCATCGATCAGTACCGGTAGCCAAGGATATCCTTTCCCTCCGGCATCACAACCACCGCTTCCCGCGAGTCCTAACCAACGCCAACAGTACGGCTCTCAGGGCGGCTACACACCGCGCGACAGCTATTCATCCCAAAGGCAGTCACCGGCCCCGCCGATCGGTATGCCTAGGCTGTCTAGTCACGGTTCGGTGGCACTTTCGTACGGACAAGGCCAACAGCAACAGCAGGGTATACCGCAAACACCACCTGCCGGGACCCCCGGAGGCGGAGCGCCGTCCTATCTCCAACAAACACACCAAAGATCACTTTCAACCCAGTCCATCCCTACACCGACATCAGCTCACAGCCAACAGTCCCCGTACGGTCCTCCGTATGTGCAAGGAAGTCCGGTAGCCACGACGCATCAGGTGCCTCCACAACTTCAGCACCTTGACCACCATCAGTCCCAATGTCAGACTTCGCAACCGCCGGCTCCACTCGGACCACCTATGCCGGGCCCCGTCCGGCAATCACCAGCCGCATCTTATCGAGAACCACCGAGTCCCTATCAACAAAGGATTTCTTCCTCCGCCACAACCACAACCGCGACCTACCCTCCCCAAGCCATACAAACTTCTCCTCCACCGCCTTCACCGGCCTCCATACAACAACAACAACAACAACAACAACAACAACAACAACAACAGCAACAACAACAACAACAACAACAGCAACAACAGCAACAGCAACAGCAACAGCAACAGCAACAGCGGACGACGAACAGTATACACGAGGCCTTCGCGACCGAATTGCAACACCGCTCCCTGTCACAATCGCGCAGTGAGCGTGAAAGGAGCATAAGTGTCTCACCTAAGACCCGCGTATCTAGCATCCCTAGCAGCGCCGGCCAGGACGTCCACACTAACCCTCAATTCCACCGCCCACAAGCTCAATCTCAGCCCATTCTCGGCTCATTGTCAGGAACGACAATGGATCCTCCAAGAGAACTCACGATGCCCGCCAAGCGAAAACTTGACGACCGCAATCTTTCCCCCGGAGAATTGCAAAACAATCGACGCCCTCCTCCGCCAACCGGAGCCAATGGCAACCACATGCCTTCGCCGCCGACGACGGTTCACAAACGAATTAGACACACCACGCTCCCTATCTGGGCGCAGCCCTCGAAGGGCCGTCTCCTCAACGCGAGTCGAAACTTCTCTCTGAAGCAACATTTAAAACGGGGTCTTGCAGGCAAGTTGGTCAACGGCAACGCTCATCACGAGGGAGGCGGATCCGTTAAATCCGAGCACACTTCTCGACACTCGTCACCCGAAGCGACGCGCCCCGTCCCCGCCGCCGCGCCCGTCAAGGTGGAGGACCACGTCGTTACCGAGCACGTCAACGTCGAAGCGAAGGAGACTAAGACGTTTGGCGGTAAATATTTTCCATGGGAGCCCACCATCGAGAACCAAAAGCCGATCGACGTGTTTTCCAGGACTGTCGGCGATTTCCTGTTCTTCAACGTCCTGTCGAACCCCAACCTCGAGGAGATCCGGAGCCGCAATGTCCAGTTCGAGATCGAAGCCAAGCTGGGAACCGTCGTCGACAAGTCCACCAACGACCGGATACACCTCCCTGTCAGAGCCGGCGAGTGCGTGATGAATGACGAGGCCCGGATAGCCTTCCGTAGCTCCATGACCGAGGTGAGCCGGTCCCATTATCCTTCTCACCCCGCCTTCACTTCCTCCATGCACAGTGACGAACTCTGCTAATGTTTTCATGCCTATCTGTAGGGCCAACATCGCATGTTCAATCAGTGGTTAAACCACCAAGTACAAGAATCACACCGAGCCGCCTCTCGCCTCGAAGTAAACTACAAGCACCGCCGTGAAGTCGACCGCTTCTTCGAGCTGCCTACCTCGCAATTCATCCAGCGCCTTCCTCATTGCGTGTCGGCTTTGCTGCCGCCCTCATCGACCCTCAAAGCGCGCGTCACATACGACCAGCAGACGGGCAACGTCCTCGCCAAGATCATCAAGGGCCGCGTGGCCGACCTGAACGTACACTTCCCGCACCTCCCGCTCGATTGTCGCATCAGCGTCAATTTAGAGTGGGAGTGGGAGGGCGACGCCGAAGAGATCGTTCGGGGTCACATCGCCAGTAGGGAGAGACAGCCCGATCGCAACAAGGACCGCCTCAGCTACACGCACGGGTTCTACCAGATAGACCTGACGCAGGTCACACAGGGCGACGGTGCTGCACAGGGGGCCAGGCCGCCGGATAAGGAACACGAACTCGAGGTCGAGCTCCATGCCGGCGTCATCATGGAGCACGGGAATTTGCTTATGAAGAGCCTCCCGAACCGGTTCGAGAACCTGGTCGACGGCTTTGTGGACAATATCCGCGTCCTGGCCAAGAGGTGTCCTTCTATGCCCCAGTAGGCGTGATGGGTCTCGCCTCTGCACACACAATAGCTTCGGGTTGGCATATGAAGCCACTCGCAGACCGACCGGCCGGGCTTTTACGTGTGCACTCCGTGTCGTGAGACGACTACGCTGAAGTGTAAGTCGAGGACCGAGGGCGTGGGTCATTTAGTCATCATCGATTATTGCCGAATTAGCCATCACCACTTCACTCGCCACTTCACTCGAGGGTTATCTAGGTGACAAAGACGGATCATGAGAGTCACGTAGGACTTTTTGCTTCCACATGCTTGACCTCAATACGGAGCGCGAGCTGCCACCGTCGATCTTGCCCCTGCCGCCTCGCCTCTATCTACGCGGAGGCCGCGCTGAACTTCCGGGCAAGCAATACAAGCAAAGAAGCAGATCTGACTACCAACTCAAATAATAAATATAGCAATGGAGTGAAGGGGGTTGGGGGAGAACGGGGACAAAGCTTCGATCGAAAGAAGAGGAAGCCCAGTATAGTCGTCTTGAGTGTTTTTCGTTCTCGAATCCAGGGTAGCTCCTTGTTACTGGGTCGTCGCTTCTTACTGTTTTCTGAATATGATACCACGTCGGCGGGTTTCTTTTTTTCTGGTTATAACAGAATATGTCTGCCGGACTCTCTATATACATGTGCGATCCATGTACTGCCGTCTTGTGTCTAGACGTACGGAACGAGAGGGGGGGCGAGTTTATGGGTTCCGTGGCATGCACTTGATATAAGGGAGGTGTGAGATTTAGACCCAGCACATGGTACTTGACTTAGAGGATGATGATGTCGCGGGTGGATTGGCGGCGTCCGTAGGTTCGATTCTCTACTCGGATTTCCCGTCCGTCGTGGCAATAGCTGTATTCCCCATGGGAATGATGGGGGGAGGGGGGGGGGTATCTGAGTTCAATACACCACCCCATTGAGTCGGGAGGGAAAGCCTAGACAGAGAACGGTTGAATCGACATGCGTCCAGAATGAAGTCCCTGTACCCAAGATTCGGTACGAAGGCCCAAGGACAAGCGTAGCGCCAGTGAATCGAGATTGGAAGGTGCCATTATCATTACTAACATAGAGCAGTGTCACGACCACTAACTCATTCCTCGCTCTTCCCTCGCTATACCAATATACCATCTCCCCTCCCAACGTCATCACAAGGAACCAATGTTATCACAACGAACACCGCAGGACTTCCCCAGACGAACTATTGAAGGGTATCGCATCATGTAATTCACGCTAATTCCGCAATCCATAACGCCAGCAGCCATTTACACAGCAGAAACGAAAGACCCCCCGATTTTAGCAGCCATGAGGTCTCTTAGACTCCGGCGGGTGCGGTGCTCGGTGTCTTAACGGTCGAGCTAGTGCCGCGAGCCTCGAGGACGCCGAGGACAGCGAGGAATGTGAAGATGGCCCTATTAACGAAACCCCCGTCAGTCAAGTGCTTTTGTCTCCAAACGGCTTATCGGCTCCCCGCTGGGTAGGTAGGTAGACATATAATAGAACTCCAGCCAACCTCACTGCATCCATCCCCACAAGCGAAAAGAGAGGAAGAAGGGTAACTTACCAGAGGAAGAAGCCGAACGCGGTGGCAGCACCGCCGATCCCGCCGCCGGCCCACACGGCAAGGGCGATGGACCCCGCGAACCAGAAGATCGCCGTTGCGCAGTTGAGACCCGTGGCTACGAGCCTATGCGACAGGCGAGGGAAGTACAAGGGCGACAGCCCCACGTATGCGAGCACCAGCAGCGACCACACCGAGTTGAAGACCATGAAGTTGACGCGCGGCACGCTGACCCGCCACAATTCCCAGCCCAAGGCGCTTGCGACTGGTGATCAGAAAACGTTAGCTAGGCCCTGGCTTACTCCCATCGATACGGGCCATCATGGGAGAGACGGAATGGGTTACGTACTGTATGCTGTGAGGCCGAGCTCGATGATGGAGAATACGGCTGCCACGATAAGCGCGATGCTGACGTAACTGAGCGGCATGGTTGTGGCGGTTGTAATCTAGTCGTTATGTTTGCGTGCAGGTATCGTGAGTATGGTGAGATGTCCGCAGGGCGATAAGTAGAGGTCGGGCTTCTCGGCTTCGGGATGGATTCTGTCGGTTAAGTAGAAATATTACAGTAGCAATAACTGAAAATGATACAAGACGGGGAAACTCATTAAAAGTAAGGGGTGGGATTGGGCGCGGAGAAGCGGTTTAATATCTACAGAGGAGAGAGAGCCATGTGAGCCAATGCAAACCAAGGCAGAAATGCAGTCAGGCATTAACTCGACCGTACGAGTGGCAAGCAGGGATTCATTAACCCACGATGCAGAGACCCTATTTGCCAGTGCCGAAAGTCCGCAAAAGAAGGTACGACGTGATGATACCATTCAGCTGCTGTGACTAGTGCTAGACATTTACCGGGGCCATTGGCTCGACATGCAAGAGGCGTCAGCCATTTTGGGCTATGCTATAGGGTATCCCATTAATGAATCACATGTTGCGGAGGCGCTTTAGCTCGATGACGATTCGCTGATGACGTTGGAGACTTTTCTTGCCCATGACTACTAATGGAATTACTGAGATTTCTTTATATCAGGGAATAGGTTCATGGTAAGCGAACCCTCGAGCTGAATGGGCTGAAGCTCATTGGGATTATGGCGCGCCGTTTACGCGAGGAGCATCTTGTGTGTCTCAAATTTGTGACCATAATCTCCACAGTCTGGGGTCCGACGCCACGAGAAGTGACGGTGCAGTTCCCACGCGAGGAGGGGTTGTGGCGGGAACGGGGGTTAAGAAATGAGGATACCCGGGCTTGCAATTCAGCTAGACAGTCTTACACACCAAATTCGTGATATGATAGTACGATGGTTTGGTGGTTCGGAAAGTTGGCCTAATTCACAATTACGCATTCAGGACGAGTTACGGCATCCCATCAGTGCTACGTCGTCATACTGTCCCCGACCGGTCTGGTGACGACATGGCGCGCTCGCCTAGGAGCTTATAGCTCCATTATTACTAGTATGACGTTATTTGTATACGTAGGTAATTTCATTTCCATATTTGCAAGCCCAGTCACTTCTAAATACCCTTATGCGTATCATGCCAACTACGGTGACAATACTAAGCCGTCATTTGCGAAAAACGGGACTCACTAGCCAATCAGCTCTGAGTTCTAACGTCTTGTGTATCCTTTGGCGCATGGGCGATCTAAATGCATGAGATGCTTCATACACATCTACTAGCTTATTGTTGTATACATAGTACATGGCTGATAACACCTTCTCAGCGCGCGGCTAGGGGGTTACAGTGGCTTCAGCCACTTGAAGGTTGCCTACTCCAGTTCTCTAGCATAGTCTCGAGTAATCATACTTAAGAGTCATAAAGTCCACCTGAGGCGGCGAAAATACCAGAACCTCGTCCACCCGCTACGCTAGGCGTTACCGTTCGCCAACTGTGTAGTATTTATAGTATTTCAGTCGCAGTCGTCAGCCGACGGTCCCGCCAAGCACAGGGTTAGACCGCCCAGTGATGCTTAGAGCCTTGGACTCCCAACTATGGTGCAAACCATGTCCATTAGTCCTCAACTGGATCCTCTTCCAAGTATCTATTATTCTTATGTCGAAACCCTGGCCTTTGAGTTCCAGGCGCTTAGGGTTACCTCGTTGACACATCAAAGCAGGCAGTATGCATTAATGCTTAGGTAGCTGCCTCTACTCCGAGCGCGAATTCATTGCTACATATGCTGCTATTTAGTCTCGAATAAACTCTCTCAAGCCCCGGCCAAGCGAGCCCACCCACTCTTTCGCCGTGACTCCCAAAATTGGCCAACTCAAGACGCACGCCTTACGCCTTGATCGCCGAGGGGACAGCTATCATGTAGCGCTAGACCAACGCAGGGAAGGGAGCGACCGACAGTCATTCAGGGCATTGATATACCTTCTCTTACGGGCTTTGCCGTACTGTACAGGTGGAAAGGTCAGTCATGACCAGGCGGAGTGAGTTCCATCAGCGTCGACTCGAAGGATGGTGGGGTGATATTGTATGCTGGACTTTCCAACTTTGAACTCATCAATCCCCGGAATGCACAGCTGCTAGTTACCGTTGTGAAAGACCTTGATAACAATCCAAGTTAGAAGAGCTCACTTCTGGGCTTGAGCAACGTGTCAGACCTAGCTAAAGCTAGGTTGATATAACCCCGTTCTAGCCTCAATAGTTCAAGACACTCTATGGGGACTACTAACAGCCACCCCCGGTATAGTTTTCTCACAGCTACAGCTGTATTTCCATGTATTTAAGGACGAATCATTACCACCCTTATTTTAGCTAGGACCTCTTAGAGGTCAACCTGATAATAATTAATTCTTCAGTTGCAAATGCTTCAGTGTGTGATGTCAGGGGTCTCATACAACTCCACATGATAAATTCCATCATCGCCTGCTGCAAACCATTACTGAAGACTCTTGCAACGGCGTAAAGCCTGCTATCCCAACACTTACAACCTCAAATTCGAAATTGAGAAAGAGGAGGGAACCCTTGCCTCATATAAAGCGGCGCTGAGAACTAGCTATGAAGGTAACCCGGAATTTTTGAAGTCTGCCACGCTGCCATCCCTATCTGTCGAAGTGTGCTACTATATGTTAACAGGACAGATAGGGGGAGGCTTGTTTCTGGCAACGGCTTAATTGTCACTGTGAGGAGCAGCGTCGAAAGCCCTTGCTTTCGGGATTCAGCTCTTGTCGCAGACCAGCCAACTTGGCCCTCGTCCCTCAAGAGTAGTTCCAAAGAATTTCTCCTATATCCCTGCTACTATAGGCTATGATACGGCGATGTCTTTGTCATATCTGAATGGCTGCAAGGCCCCTGAACCTCATATACTTCGTGTGTCAGTTCACTAGAGCATCTGCTGTTGTTACTTGTTAATGCTTTTAAAAGCCCTGATGTGGAATATAAGCGCTACCCTGACCTCGTTTCTTCTCATGCCATCATTACTGGGATGTACATAATCCCATAGAGACGTTATGTCATATTTCACTAGGTGGACTTCAGTAATGAAAGGTCTCTACACGGCTCAACATCCTAATCCTGATAACACAGTTGTCCTTATCATAGACTTATGTTAGTAGGATAAATTAACACTGTAAGTCTGTTTTAAAGGACGGGGAGTAGCACTGGTAGGCGAAAAGAACCTTGATTACGAACCGGTGGCCTCCGTAACTCAGGGGTACTGCGTCAACGGCCGACTTGAAAGCCACTGCGGTTTTAAAATAGTAAGCAAATGGTGGCGGTCAGAGTCAGATGTTTATATCGCAGGTCACAGTCTGTCCCTGGACCCGAGACGGGTAGCCTAGCACGATATGAAATAATGGGTTTGCACGGAGCAACACGGTGACTGAAGCGTCTCTTCTGCAACCAGTCTCTGTCTTCAATGCCAAGATGAAGAGTACCATGAAAATTATCTCGTCTTTGTCGGATTGAGATTTAAGACTATTTTGTTTATTTGGTTCAAGTAACTGGCGATGCAAGTACATACTTATGTCCCTTGCAGATGTCCAGACTGCGCCTGAGGAGCACATGCAAAGAAGTGAAGTTAGGTACGAGAGTAAGCACCGCTTACGCTCAACTTTGGTCTTCGAAGAAAGCAAGGTTATGGCTTCTATAGTCGGGGACATCTCCATGATATTCTCACATCGGTTTCAATGGAGTCACAACCTTTATGGGGCATGAAGAACGCTCGTGGGGCAGGGGTCGGTGACAGGGATTATACAATATGACCCAGGAAGCGAGCAGGGTCGTGGAAGTCGCTGTAACCTCTGCGGGTACGGCAATAGGCGTAGCTGAGGGACGCTGACTCTCCAACTGCGTGGGCTTAACTACTCCGAGTAGCAACAAGAGAGACCAGTCAAGAAAAGATAGTTGTTTAACACGACATAGAGACTTCTGTGAAGAGAAATTCACTGCATGAGAAAGTACAACAAGCCCCTGGGATTGGCCTCCCATATTGTTCGGCCATAATTACAGTGAATCAGTATGCATACAGCTCGGCCTTCGACTCTGGTTCCCGACTCTTCCGCTTTTGTCCGCGACGCGATGTTATGCGTCTATAGACATAAGGCTAAGCGGTATCTGGACAACATGTGTAAGCTCGCGGGTTTTGTTAAACGTTGCTCACTTAGCCTAGTATCCGTCGTTCTACCGAGTATTTTCTAAAACACCCGAATTTAGGATTAGGATCGCGGCTCGGTAGATTTTCTTCTACCGAGATCGCGCGCCTCTCGCCCAAAATGTATAGGACCAGCGCAGATCAACATAGCAGTCGGGTCAGACCTGCAGCTAAATACTCAATTATACGCAAGTTTCATGCATGCGACTTATTTTGGTGATGCTGTGGAACGGATCCTGCCGAACACGTGCGCTAACCAAGCTACGGCAAGCTTCTGAGCCGTTTCGTCCGGGCAATCTCACCTACGGCTTTTTAGCGTCTTCAGGGCTTTGGAGAACTTGGCGTTGGGGTATCCTTCAATCTTTGGGGAAGCCCCACGGGGACCGGCTTGACACAGTCTAACTCGGTCCACGACGGTGGCTACGAGGAATACTGTGTAAATGAAGACAGGCATTGACCTGTCACTGGTTCCACGCACGGTATCAATAATTATGGCTAGGGGAAGGCCTCGGAACACACAGCCTACAGCCCACACATCACTGTTAGAAGGAAACTCTGTCCCGCTAGAAACTGGAACAAGTACTGGAGACAATTCTTGGAAAACGACGTACCCTGTCCTGGCTTCTCGAGTTAGCCTTCAGTAGATGGGTATCAATCGTTAGAACAGTCATTGCGCCCAAATAAAACACATCCCAAGTTACGTCCACATTTGCCAGCAATACTATAAGCTATTAGATACATCTTACTGGCAAGATTGCACAGCGTTTACTCATATGCAGTGCCGGGGACACCTCCACGGAGCCCCTGTGCGACGCGAATGGGGCCTCCGGCTCCGCGTTTCCCCTTCGTGCACTGAGCGTATTACCATTGGCGACATGAACACTGCTGTTATTCTCATAATTTTCCAGTGGCACAAAATATTCGTTGATTCATCGCGGGGTGTCCAACTATGGTTCTCCAGCAGTAAGGCCATTCCATCGTCCTCTTAGAACTATTGGTGCCATCCTAGAGTCTTGCCATAGCAAACGATTCAGGCCTGTAGACTTCTGAGATATATAAGTGTACCCCAGTGTTATCATATGCCCACCAACGTTGAACCGGCATCACATCGTTCGTTCCACTGACACGAACTTATATCTGGTAGATTAAGCCTTCCGGCTGTTAGGGTCCGTCGTGTGGGTATTGTGTTCAGCAAGTGACACGTTGTCGACCGCCTTCTCAATATCGTCGTGATGGGCGTTGGCTCCGGCTCCCGCAACTGCATTCTCGAATGAGCGACCACGCCTTTCGGGCCCGAATGCTGCTGTTACCGCGATGCCCAGGGCGATGATGGCCGTAGCGATGCCCATCGTCGGTCCGTAAGCCTCGACCAGCTTCCCAGACTTGCTCGAGATGAAGTGGGATTCGGCAATGGCGTTGACGATCTGGGCAGACGGCGACGAGATCATGTTGCCGAGCTGGTAGGTGATTCCGGGAAAACTCGACCGGTAGGCCGGGGGAGAGAGCTCGTTCAGGTGGATGGGGATAACACCCCAAGCACCCTGGACGAAGAACTGCATGAGGAACCCAGTCGCGGATAACTGCGCCTCTCCCTCTGGGAGGATCCAGGCGGGGATAAGACAGGCGCTGATCAGGGCAGCCCCGACAATGGCCCGACGTCGACCAACCCACTGCGATAGATAACCTGTCCGCCAGCGTTAGTCCAACCTGTAGATGGTGCTTCCGTAATCATGCCACGGGGAATTCTTACCGATGATGGTACCGCCCACACATGCTCCGGTCTTCATCCAGATGCTGGCACGAGTAGCGGCGGCGCTGACCAACTCCTTCTCCTCGATCATGAAGGTCGTGTAGCTGTCCTGGCTCGTGTGCGAGTAGTAGTTAAACCAAGACATGAGAATGATGCAGTAGATGCACATGCGCCACTCTCGAGCCAGCATCGATTTTGTCTCAGCCCAGAAGTCTCCGGCGCTGATCTTATGTCCCTTCTTCTTAGTCTCCAGGAACTGCTTCGACTCGGGAAAGCAACAACGGAGAAGGCCGGCGGCGATGGACAAACCAGCAGCAATCCAGAAAACGATCTTCCAGCTCTCTGTCGAACCGCCAACGCCGAGGTTGGCGCAGGCCGCGAGAACGTAACCGAAGGAATAACCCTGCTGCATAATACCGCTCATCAGACCTCGAGCTTCGGTGCTAGATTGCTGACGTTAACTCAGGAGGGTGCCCGTAGGAGCCGGTAAGACCTACTGGCAATTTTCCAGAGCCATGGCTACGGCATTGCCGTAAACGCCACCCATAAAGAGACCGAACAGAGACCGAACAGCCAGGAATTGCTGGAAGGTGACACTATAGATGGTCGCAATCTGGAGAAGGCCTGAGTCTTCTGTCAGTACACGACTCTCAAACAGGCTAAGAGATGAAATACAGGAGATGAAAATGCACTTACCGAGAATGATCATGTTGGCAACCATGGGCCACTTCCGGCCGAAGCGGTCGCCCAGCAAGCCGAAGATAGCGGCGCCGATGGACCGTAGTAGGAGCGTCAACGTGATGGCGGTGGTGATCTCCGTCTTGGAGGTGTTGTAGTATTCGGCCAGCTTTGTAGTCTGAATCGACAACGCGTGGAAGTCGAAGGCGTCAGCGGTCCAGGCAAAAAAGCCAACGAAGAAGTAGAGAAAGTCCTTCGCGCTCAGCAACATGAACAGCGAGATCGGATTTCTTAATCTTTCGGGAGGCTGCCATTCAACGTACGTCTCGCCGAGGCCGTTAGTGACAACAACCCTCTGCTTCCATCTGAACAGGTCGCCCCACGATTGCTTCGCCGTCGCCCATGTCCCTCTGACGATGGGGTCGGCGGGCTCGTTTCCAGTGGTCATCTTTAAGGGTAGTCGGCACTGTGACGATTACTGTCTTTGGAAAGGGCCACGGAAGATGACAATGAGGGAGGAAAGCGTATCTCAGTGGACTCTCCAGACAGCGTAACCAATAATGGAGGATAGGGTTATTTCAGATGGGAGCAAACATTTTAGGGTGGGGGGTACTCCTGCTCTTATACACGCGCGCCGCTCAACTTCCCTCCCGCAAGGGCCTTGCCACACATTACTTCCCCCGTCAGCGTCACATTCCGTATGCGGAGTTTGTGAAATCAGATGAACAACTGGGGCATCCCGGACCATCTGTATTACTTCCCACCCCTGGTTGATGCTCGACAGAAATCCCCTATCAAGCCAAGTCGGTGCAGCAAGAACAAGCTTGCTAAGGCGATTAGGTGATGCTTCATTGGTGAGCCAAGGCCAGCGACAGGTAGCCAAGCATTCTCGGCCAGGTTACTCCAATAACGTGACATAGATTCTCCCTTGTTTTACTCTCTGGGATTCGGGGTCTGGGGATGGAGGGTCCGGGGGTATTGAGTGTAAAATAAGACGACATCGACGTCGTTCCTAGCCAGGGAATGGCCGATTTTGCACCCGATATGACTGGGTACTGAGCTTGGCGTGCGTATGTGGCACCGTGGCAGGAAATCTCACCTCTTTGGAGCGTCGACATGTTTAGTCTATGGTGACAATGTTGCTCTCGAATTCTCGTAAGTCCACGAATGACGAGCGAGAAAGTATATCGTTCTACCTTCCGTCTCGATCGATCCAGACCCCGAAGCCCTCACGAGAACCTTTGGCTTTTTCCCCCCTTATGGGGTCCCCATACCCCGCGTGACCCCGTCGATTGCACTGAGTGAAGGCCGCGGATAACACGCCATTTCTTTGGGGCATTATTGGGGTTGTGGAGGGGGTTTTTGTTTCAAAGCGTCAAGTGAGTCTGGCGCGTAGGATAGCTCGGCGTGGCGCACCTAAGCCTCGCCATGGCCTGCTTGGCAAGCTGGGCAATCTAGCTTCACCGTTGAACGGCGTTCACAATCTCAACAAGCCTTCTTGGCTGGCGGCCTGGGCAGCGTAACACATAAAAACAAGCAATGGGCTTTGCGGCTCAGACGCCAATTCCCCTAGCGTCTTGGTGCGTGTTAACCTTCCAATTACGGTAATCAGCGAATTTGACGAAGTCAAAAATGAGACCAGGATAGGACCATTGTTCACTCGGCGAGTACGGTGATTCAATTTATCAGTCGCTGTCAGTTCTAGACTTCGCTGAGCGAGCTTATATTGTATGCACGTAGCCAAGCCAACAACCAATAGTGTTTCAGCGGAGTGCTTACTGAGCCCGCCCCTCAGCGCCCCTCGTATATGTATGGCCCTACTATGTGCAGGGTCTCACTGGGGGGTCAAAAGAGGTTGTGTGGATGCCAAGACCTGCAGAACGGATGCCGATAGTCCAGAATGCCAACCGATACTCGGTATCCGTAGCAGGCAAAGAAATTGATGTATCACCAAACCGAACGAGTTCTAGTTCATGGCGAAATACACCGATTCCCCGGTGAATAAAAACAGTCAACGGACTCGGGATAGAAGTCTAGCTTAAACGAATATTTTTCGGCCAATATTGGTCCCTGGTAGTCGTACGGGCCGCGGTATCGTTGTACGGACGGATCTACATCGTGCTCCACGATTGTTCACAAGGCCTAACCTAGGCATCAACGCCTCGCAATGGCATTTAGGACACCACTACCTCCATTTTAGCTAGCCACGCTAAGGGTGATACGGTCGAACGAGATATGGAAGGCGGGTTATTACGGAGGATCGCTCTGGTATCTTGCTGGGTCCTGCGGGTCTATCGTTTGCTTCTTCGGCAGTGTACTGCCGACTAGATAATCAGCAGCTTCTCGTAACAATAGAGGTCTGCGGGCCGACCCCTCTGTGAACTGCCCCGATCTGTATACACTGCCAGTTCTAACATAGATCATAATGGACCTTGGAAATTGCTGCCCAGATGACTGGCGTAACGGGGTGACCATTCCCACACGCAAGGTTTTTTTTATTTTTTAAGTCTTTATTTTAATTTAATTTTAATTTAATTTTCATTTTCAAATTTATTTATTTTTATCTTTACTCTTAATTTTTTTTTTTTTTTTTTTTTTTTAAAAAAAAAATTTTTTTGGTGGGGGGGGGGGGTGG